>RXPK01000569.1:0-104971 GCA_004143645.1 Protaetia brevitarsis
AAAATATTAAAATCTCTCAGGAAAAACTTAAAATTTTTAGCTAACCATGTCTAATTTCTGTGGTTTTAGAGCACAAATTAATCCTGTTTTGTGTGTTCTTCTCAAATCAACGCAGTTTCTGCTGATTTTAAGCCAATGGATTGTTTCCTGTGTTTTATGGCTCAGCCAAAGCGACTTTAACGGGTTTTCTAGCCAACCATGTCATTTTTCTGTGGTTTAGAGAAAATCGTTCTGTTTTTGCGTTTCTTCTCAAATCAGCGCAGTTTCTGCTGGTTATAAGGAAACTAATCTAATTTCTATGGTTTTATGGCTCAACCAATTCGACTTTAACGGTTTTTCTGGCCAACCATGTCCAATTTCTGTGGTTTTAGAGCACAAACTAGTCCTATTTTTGTGTTTCTTCTCAAATCAACGCAGTTTCTGCTGATTTTAAGGATATGGATTGGTTTCCTGTGGTTTTATGGCTTAGCCAATGCGACTTTAACGGGTTTTCTGGCCAACCATATGCAATTTCTGTGGTTTTAGAGCACAAATTCGTCCCATTTTTTGTGTTTCTTTTCAAAACAGCGCAGTTTTCGCTGATTTTAAGAAAATGGATTGGTTTTCTGTGCTTTTATGGCTTTGCCAATGCGACTTTAACGGTTCTTCTGGTCAACTCTCTGCGGTTTATGTGGTTATAGAGCACAAATCAGTGCTGCTTTTGTGTTTCTTCAATACAGTTTCTGCGGATCTTAAGCAAACTAATCCAATTTCTGTGGTTTTGTGCCCAAGCCAATAGTTTTTAATGTGTTAAATGTTTTAATTAATGGTTTTTTTCGCCAATCATATCTAGTTTCTCTGGTTTTAGAGCACAAATCCGTCCTGTTTTTAGTGTTTTTTCCTCAAATCAGCGCAGTTCCTGCTGTTATAAGAAACCAATCTAATTTGCTGTGGTTTTATGGCTCAACCAAATCGACTTTAATGGTTTTTCTGGGCAACCATGTCCAATTTCTGTGGTTTTAGAACATAAATTCGTCCCATTTTTTGTGTTTCTTTTCAAATCAGAGCAGTTTTTGCTGATTTTAAGGAAATGGATTGGTTTTTTGTGGTTGTATGACTTAGCCAGTGCGACTTTAATGGTTCTTCTGGCTAACCCTTTGCAGTTTATGTGGTTTTAGAGAACAAATCAGAGCTGCTCTTGCGTTTCTTCAACATAGTTTCTGCGGATCTTAGGCAAACTATTTAATTTCTGTGGTTTTGTGGTCTAGCCAATAGTTTTTAATGTGTTAAATGTTTTTAATTGATGGTTTTTTTGCCAATCATATCCAATTTCTGTGGTTTTAGAGCACAAATTAGTCCTGTTTTTGTGTTTCTTCTCAAATCAACGCAGTTTCTGGTGATTTTAAGGAAATGGATTGGTTTTCTGTGGTTTTATGGCGTAGCCAATGTGACTTTAACGGTTCTTCTGACCAACTCTCTGCAGTTTATGTGGTTTTAGAGCACAAATTAGTCCTGTTTTTGTGTTTCTTCTCAAATCAACGCAGTTTCTGCTGATTTTAAGGAAATGGATTGGTTTTCTGTGGTTTCATGGCTTAGCCAATGCGACTTTAACGGTTCTTCTGACCAACCCTCTGCAGTTTATGTGGTTTTAGAGTACAAATCAGTGCTGCTTTTGTGTTTCTTCAACATAGTTTCTGCGGATCTTAGGCAAACTAATCCAATTTCTGTGGTTTTGTGGCCTAGCCAATGGTTTTTAATGTGTTAAATGTTTTTTTTAATTAATGTTTTTTTCTCTCCAGTCATATCCAGTTTCTGTGGTTTTAGAGCTCAAATCCGTCCTGTTTTGTGTTTCTTTCAAATCAACGCAAATTTCTTTGATTTTAAGGAACGATCTAATTTTTTGCGCCTTCATGCCTTAGCCAATGCAACTTTAACGTTGTCTGGTCAATCTTCTCCAGTTTCTGAGCTTTGTGGTTTCGTGTGTTTTAGCTATACTATTCCAGCCTATGCGTTTTTTCTAAACAAATCATTTTTTTCAGTGCAAATAAATGTAATGTCTCAGATTTTTTAAATATCTTCAAGTTTCACTACTTTTTGGGCTAAACCATTTAGTTTTTTGTGTTTCCTAGCCAATAAATCCAATTTCGGTTGGCAACTAAAACTAATTTTTTTCCTTGGTAGTCCACTTTCTTTCTCTTCTAGTTTTTTAACTAAACCATACAAATTTGTATGATTTCTGAACCAGAACAATTCGATTTTAGCGGTTATTCAGTCAAACCATCTTCTGAGAAATTTAACCGAATCAATTTAATCAATGTGAGTTTCTTTAACCGCATCAGTACAATTAGCAGCGATTTTTCAACGACTCTCACATGTTGCCATATCTCAAATAGGTCAGCATTAGATTCCTAGTTAATGAATGCATCTCCTGTACTTTCACATTTTTGCCGTTATTTCGGAAAACAAAGGGTGAATAAAGCAACTGTAGTGATTGGCTTAATTCACAAAGTCTCACGCTGCAATTGAGGTGCTTAAAAATAGCAACCATTAAGTCTACCCCATCGTTTTTGCTATCTAGTGGGGATATGAGAGATATGAGATATGAGACAATGAGTTAGGTTTAAGTGTAAAATACATCCACAGCTTGATTCCTAAAAAAATGCGTATTGGTTTAGTGGGCGTATATTTAATCTTGTATCTTTGAGCACCAGAATATCTAATCAGTTTCAAACAACTTTTAAACTGTAGTATTGCCCGAAAATCGACTGAATGCTGATGTTAAATAATTACAATGTCTTTGAAATCGGGAAGCATCAACTGTCAAGCCGACCTACAAGATCACAACCATCTAAGACCGCCCAAACCCAAGACAAACAACTTCACTCATCCGGAGCATTAGCAATTTCGCCCTGTCCCCGTACTCCTTGCTCACATCAAAGCCAAGTCGCGTCCGGATGGCCGTACACAGACGCACAGGCCGTTTACCATACATATATTAGCGTGTTCGGGATGGCTCATCGTCCCTTGTACGTAATTCCTATGTGTAATACAAGGCGAGGGGCCATTGTTTACCCCTCAGGTACATATTACAAAGCTCCCGTATCGCAAATAACTTAATATGCAGTGTCCTGCGCGCGTAACAGCCGTTACCGTAACAAATTAAGGCAGTTTACTACGAGGGGCTGTACATATAAAGTGTTTACAACATCTTCAACCTGCGGTAATAGATAAGAGGTGTGTAATAATATAATAGATATAGTTGCTGGTGCTCGAGTTACGTTTTTGTTGTTCGTGGATGTTGGAGAGGCCACACGGTTGCAGGGACTATACAAGTGGAGATTGTTTTCACACGAAATATTTGGACAAAGAAGACAAATTATAGATGATTTATCTCAATTAAGTAGTTGACATGTTGACAATGTGAACGCTATTAATTAAAATGTTGGCGTAAAGCTAGAACTGGGAAGACTGTTACCTAAATTTCCGGCACCGAAAGTGACGGTCGAGTACCGTGAAAAATCGCGAGGCAAGAACTCAAAATAAGAAGGCAAAAGGTGATGCACCTCCGTTTTACAAACCTTCGAAGAAGTGAGTGGCTATTCGGCAATCATGCAGGATGCCAGCCGGCTCGTCGGCGAGGGAGTGGGTTGATCGAAATACAAACCCAAGATCGATAATAAATTTCGGCGCCACCTGCTTAGGATTACTTACCCTGTCATGCCCCCTGATAAGCAGGAATCCAAGGTGATAATTAAAACTCGAGGTAAAACGGTTTGCAAATAAACTCATACACAAAAATAAAAGAATGAATTCACTGATAAACAGTTAAACTTTATTAATAAAATTGTTAATAAAAAAAGTTGGTGTTATTGACATAAAATTCAAGAAAATAAAAGTGATACTCTGTATCAGTAAACGTTAATAACGACAAAAAAAAATAAGAATGAAATATGACATAAAATTCAAGAAAATAACTATGATACTCTGTATCAGTAATGTTAATAAAGACAATAAAAATAAGAATGAAATATTGTAAAACTATAACAGAAAATCCTGCGGTAGGATTCGAACACCGAACGCTTTGGCCAACGCAATCAGTTCACACACGTTATATAAAGAAAATTCTTAGGCTAAGAGTTAATTTAAATTCAAGAAAAGTTTTACAGTTACAAAAAATAAACTACTAAAATAAATCTAAATATTTGACTTGATTATACTTGTGGTGAACAAACCACCCTGTATATTACAGGCGATATACAATCGGTTGATGTTTAAGTAAATATTTTGAATTCGTTAAAAGAAACTGAAAAGATAAATGAATACTAAAGTTAAACTATTTTACTGAACTAGTGATAGGTAGTACCCTCCGATCCTTGGTATAACATAAATAATTTACTGTATCGTTGAATAAAGCAATAAAAAAAAAACTGAATGATCGGGGTTGGTTACTTACTAATGAAAATTTTAAACGCGGACAAAATTTACAAATAAAAAGAAAACGTGCAACTTAGCTGTTGTTCTCAATCTGCTGTTTCGGCCATGGAAATCCTCTCCGATCCGAACAGATCGTAGCCTTGGCTGACTCGGTAATGCCCGAAGCAGATGGTCCACTGACTTTTTAAAGGAGGTAGGTAGGATTCTCCGAAGGGACTTAAAAAGGTCGCAGAAGTCCCCAGCCGCACGTGGGTGTTCAAAATCTCACATAAACGATGGGAAAATTCCAAAATTAAAATTAAAAGGGAGGTAAAAGAACCTCTAAAAACACAGAAACCTCAAAGTTAGTGATTTAAAAGAAATAACAAGATCTGCTTACCGTTAAATAACGAGTTTTACAACGAAGAGAAAAAAACAGATATGCGTTGCAGACGCGGGTTCTCAAATTATATCTCGATTTATCGAACACATCTGCCATAATATTCACGAAAATTCCACACCAAACACCAGGCATATACAGCCACGAATATTTCCAGTAAACTTCCAATTAAATCCACAATGTGTGAAAATATCCAAAAATTCCGAAATAGGAAGTATTACGTGAGAACGCCTCTAAACAACCACCAAGAAGCGACAGGAAACGGAAACAAGCAATACGTCACACACCAATCAGAAGACAGATGAATAAAATAAGAATACGGACATCGAGCTGCCCTCTACCGTCGAAAGAATGTAAACACAGAACAGGACAGATGAAAGGAACACGGTCAATCGTCAAATCGAATCGATCGTGGGAATCGATAATATCGACATCAGGAAAAATACAAGATAGCGAAAGAAAAAAAAACGTAACAAACTTTCGAAGGAAATTTAAACAAAATTGAAGATGCCAACATGCTTTCACAAAATTAGCATCCTGCGCAAAGCACGCCAACAATAATCACTACCCAAGTAATCCCATATTTGTCTAAAGAAAAGTAATATACTACACACTAAACTTTTTGGTAAGATTCCTGTACGATTTTGGAGCAATTTTGTGCTCCTAAAACCGTACAGATATTTACTTTTAGAAGCAATACTTCTAATTATACACTGAACGAAAATTATACACAAATATAATAAAAAAAGTATTTTTTCAATAATTATTTCATCAAATTCGTCCAACGAATATTTTTATGAAAATAAAGTATATGCGTTTATTATATAATTAATATATAGGTTCATCTATACAATAAGAAAAATGTTGATATAATGAATTATTACTCAACTGATTGTGAATATAATAAACATAAATTATTGCTTTAAAAATCGGTATACATTAGAGGATTAAAGAAGTTTTTGATACAATAAAGCAAGTTCTATTATACCGGTGTCCAGCCTAAGATGCAAATGGTCCATAGCCGATTTATTATTGTTTTTTTTGGAAAAATGTTTCAAATAAATGTTGCCTCGAATCATATTTTACACATTTCAAAATTAGTTTCAGTAATGGCGACTTCCGGTTGTACCGGAAGTAGATACTAACTTTATTATTTTAAATGGAACACCCTGTATATTATTATATTTTGGATTCCTTGTTAAATTTAAATAATAATACGTTAGGCATACATTGGGGCTCAGTTGTACCGTTTCCGAATACATGACGTTTTTCGAAAAAATGACATTTGAATGTCTGCGGTGTTTGGAAATATCTCCGGAAATACGAAAGTTAGAAAGATGCGTTTTTCAGTTTCGCTTAATCATGAAACAGCACACGTTTTTATTTTGAAACTGTTGCGTTACATTACAGAATTATAAATAGGGCTCTGTAATTTTCTAACTCTAAAATCATGGATAACTTGATTTTTTTAAATGAATGTATAACAATTTTTACATAAATGGGTGTAAAATTTAATTTCTTTCGATTTTATACGTGTCATTGTGTCTATTTCCAAAGGGTTTGGAGATATTCGCGATTTTTCAGTTTTCATGATAGATACGTATTGCGAAGCGCCGGCCACCTTCCCTCGCATTTCACCAGCTTGGACTGGCTGCAATAATACTGGCATGCTTAGAAAGTGGCTAACAGAATACAACAAGACTACTGGAAACAAACAAAACTTGAAATTAAAAAAATGTAGAATTTACTGAAGCGCGTTGAAAATGAACATAGCAATGGCGTACATAGATGTCGAGCGTCTTGCTCGCAACAGGTTACACTTTAAGTGCTAGTGCCGTCATTATACAAAGAATTTGTACAACAATGTTACATTAAATGTTCAAAATGCGATCCATTTTAGGCGCTACATAATTGAAATCGCTTGTGCAAACACTTTTGAACATTTCTGGTGTGACTTCTTGAATCGCTTTTAAAATACGATGGCGCATATATCAGATATTGTTGTGGCGTCTCATAAACTTCATTTTTAATGAAACCCTATAAAAAGAAATCGCAGCTTGTAAGATCTGGCGACCTCGGAGGCCATCTGTCATCTGTCCTCCACGCCCAATCCAGCGGTCTGAAAAAGACACATCCAAAAACTGATGAAATTCGACAGTATTGTGAGATGGAGCACCATCGTGTTGGAACCATATCACCTGACGAGTAGCTAGCGGAATATTTTCTGACAGAACGCCCAAATTATTCTGAAGAAATTCCATATAAACCCTACCCAGGACCCAGGCGTTGGTTATGAAAGAACAAGCCTATGATATGTTGTCTAAAGATACCTGCCCACACGTTCACTGACCTTCTGTACTGACTATGTGCTGTAATAAATCGATGGGGATTTTGTGTGTCATAAGAACAACAATTATGACGATTCACAAATCCATTTTTGTGGAAGTAGCTTCGTCTGAAAACATCACTTTCTCGAAAAAGTTCACAATGTTGTGCTTTCTTTTTTTTAATTTCAAGTTTTGTTTTTCCCAGTCATCTATTGTATTCTGTCGGCCACTTTCTAAGCATGCCAGTATTACTGCAGCCAGTCCTAAGCCTGGTGAAATGCGAGGGGAAGGTGGCCGGCGCTTCGCAATACGTATCTATCATGAAAAACTGAAAAATCGCGAATATCCAAACCTTATAGATAGACACAATGACATTCGTATAAAATCGAAAGAAAATAAATTTCACATACATTATGTAAAAATTACTATACCATTCAATTAAAAAAAAATCAAGTTATCCATGATTTTAGGGTTCAAAAATTACAGAGCCCTATTTAATAATTCTGTAATTAAATGCAACAATTTTAAAATAAAAGTGTACTGTTTCATGATTAAACGCAAACTGAAAACCGCATCTTCTCTAAACTTTCGTATTTGCGGAGATATTCTCCAACACCGACGACTTTAATTTCCTTCAGAGTGCTGTCTTTAGTCCTTATGATCGCTTTTACTGTTGTCATTATATCTGTACGATAATTTACTATCGGTATTATTATATATATCTATTCTATTGTTCACTTAATTGCCATTATACCATTATTATCACTTTGTCATTATCATTAGTTTTTTTATTATTATCATTATTATTATTATTATTATTATTATTATTTTATTACCACTACATTTTCTTTTATATTATTATTTAATAATCTCTTAATTAATTTCATTCATTTCTTCACGGTTCCTAATGATCGCTGTATCATTGTCATATTGTCGGTATTTACTACTTTTACTTTAATTTAACTTAATTAATTACTTAATTATTATTATGCCATTGTTATCATTTTTTTTTATCACTTTTCTTTTTTAATTTTGTCTATTCATTTACTCAGATATTATGATTAGTGTTATTATTATTTAAGATTAATATTTTATTTTGCTTTCTTTTCTGACGTTTCTAATACCTTTGTGTTTGTGTCTTTTGAAATAAAGTTTACTTTACTTTACTTTACTTTACATTGCAAATGTAATTTTCTTCAAAAAACGTCATGTAATTCGGAAACGGTACAACTTAGCCCAATGTATGTCTAACGTATTGTTATTTAATTTTAACAAGGAATCCAAAAATACAATAATATACAGGGTGTTCCATTTAAAATAATGAAGTTAGTATCTACTTCCGGTACAACCGGAAGTCCGCTATTACTGAAACTAATTTTAAAATATGTAAAACATGATTCGAGGCAACATTTATTTGAAACATTTTTCCAAAAAAACAATAATAAATCGGCTATGGACCCTTGCATCTTAGGCTGAACACCCGGTATGTAACTTCTTTATTGCTTGTATATAATTTATACATTCCATTAATTAATAATAGTTGTAGAAAGTATCAATTGCAGCTTTACACCTAACATAGTTTCCATGGTATACGACTGAGAGTAATCTATTTCCTTAATAATAAAAAAAAAAAAATAAAGTAGACGTACAAGATAAAGTGTAAAAAAACAATAAAACTAAGAAAGCTTCCACTCAACAGAATCAACTCTTCGTGACACTTTATCGATCCCTCTAGCATTAATATTTTATATATCCGTTACTCGCTATACTCTCGCTATTTTTACGAGTAGTCCCGTCAGTAGACGGATATGACGTAAAAGTTGGAAACTACCTCCCACCCTCTCAACTCCGCCATACTCCACTATTGGAGAATCTTTATATCTTAATTTTATACCGTATAGAAGGGGAACATAAAATTTCGGTATGAAGAAACGACAAGACCTTCTATGGAGCGCGCTGGTTGCCCCAGAAAAGTGTTTAAATCGGCGCCTATTCCTTCCCTAAATAATGGCCCGGAGGAACGTAGTTTTCTATGGACGGATAGAAAATTGCGTCGCGATTATCGTTTTGGAATATTGTGATCTCTTGTGTTAAGCATCGAGCTGTTTTGTAGGTGGGGAGTAGGGTGGCCGGCTTGATGTTGGAGTCAATGTGAGGGGTGTCATTTATCCAGTCGTAATTAATTTCGCTTTGTCCCAAATGGATTTTTTAGGTTATTGTTTCGTACGAAATTTAATCCACTAAATTGAAAAAAAAACAACATTTTTGATGATAATCATCAGAACCCGATATAACACTTTTTGAGAAACAAATGAAGAAGTATCGGAGAAAGGAGGCGAAAGTAAAATTTTACTAAACTGTCATTAAATTTGGAATAACCTGTCTTCCGAAACGGTTACCGATAGCGCGTCGGCGCTGCCAGAAATGGAATCCTCGTCGAAAAACGCGTCCGACAGTGTACAACACATTGGGGTTTCGATGTTATCTAGCGGCTGCGGACGCTATCTCGTGTCCCAGAATAAGGAAAACGGCCAAGAAACGCGTGTTTTTTTCGTTTTTTTAACATAACTCCGGAACGACACTAGCTAGAGGCTTCTGCTTGGTCTCAAAATATTCGCATCGACCACGCGAAATTGCGCACCGCACTAGAACACAAATCGGAGCGATAGTTTGCCCGCAAAGTAACGATTTGGGTGAAAAATAAGAAAAAATAACGAAATTAACGATTTTCAGCACATTTTTGCGAATATCTCGGAAACGGTAAAAGATATCGAGTTCCCGGTTTTGAGCATTCGATTATCCGTCGCAATGCGTCTCTGATAGGCCATACTAGAACGCTCTAGCGTCGATTTAAATCTCAAAAGCTTTAACCTCAAATATCTCGGAAACGGTTAGAGATATCGCATCGCGCTTTTTATCATTCAATTCGCCGTTACAATGCGCGTCTGATGGACTACACGCAAAGGCTCTAGGGACCATTTTTATTTCCGAAACTTTGACCGCAAATATCTCGGAAACGGTTAGAGATATCGGATCGTGCTTTATATCGTTCGATTCCTCGTCGGAAGACGCGTCTAAAGGTCACCTCGCGGACGCCGTAGCGTCGATTTTAAGTTTCAAACTTTGAACGCTTATATCTCGAGAACGGTAAGCGCAAGGAGAACGCGCGCGGCGGCATTCGATTCCCCGCGAAAAGACGCGTATTCTGATGTGTAATACGTTGGGGTTATCTCAAGGTTTAGGTGATTTTCTACCGATTTTTGCTAAAATTTTCGATCAAAATTTACGTTTTTTGCCGATATTTCCGAAACGGTTACCGATAGCGCGTCGGCGCTGCCAGAAATGGAATCCTCGTCGAAAAACGCGTCAGACAGTGGTACAACACATTGGGTTTCGATGTTATCTAGCGGCTATGGACGCTATCTCGTGTCCAAGAATAAGGAAACGGCAAGAAACGCGTGTTTTTTTCGTTTTTTTTACATAACTCGGACGACACTAGCTAGAGGCTTCTGCTTGGTCTCAAAATATTCGCATCGACCACGCGAACATTGCGCACCGACACTAGAACAAAATCGGAGCGATAGTTTGCCCGCAAAGTAACGATTTAGGGGTGAAAAATAAGGAAATTTAACGATTTTCAGCACATTTTTGCGAATATCTCGGAAACGGTAAAAGATATCGAGTTCCGGTTTTGAGCATTCGATTCCCCGTCGCAATGCGCGTCTGATAGGCCATACTAGAACGCTCTAGCGTCGATTTAAATCTCAAAAACTTTAACCTCAAATATCTCGGAAACGGTTAGAGATATCGCATCGTGCTTTTTATCATTCGATTCGCCGTCACAATGCGCGTCTGGTGGACTACACGCAAAGGGTCTAGGGACCATTTTTATTTCCGAAACTTTGACCTCAAATATCTCGGAAACGGTTAGAGATATCGGATCGTGCTTTATGTCGTTCGATTCCTCGTCGGAAGACGCGTCTAAAGGTCACCTCGCGGACGCCGTAGCGTCGATTTTAAGTTTAAAACTTTGAACGCCCATATCTCGAGTACGCGTGAAGTGCTAGGAGGAGGCGCGCGGCGGCATTCGATTCCCGCGAAAAGACCGTATTTGATGTGTAATACGGTTGGGTTATCCAAGGTTTAGGTATTTTCTACGATTTTTGCTAAAATTTTCGATCAAAATTACGTTTTTTGCCGATATTTCCGAAACGGTTACCGATAGCGCGTCGGCGCTGCAGAAATGGAATCCTCGTCGAAAAACGCGTCCGACAGTGTACACACATTGGGGTTTCAATGTTATCTAGCGGCTCTGGACGCTTCGTCTCGTCCCAGGATAGGAAAACATCCAAGAAACGCGTGTTTTTTTTCGTTTTTTTAACATAAACTCCGGAACGACACTAGCTAGAGCTTCTGCTTGGTCTCAAAAAATTCGCATCGACCACGCGAACATTGCGCACCGCACTAGAACAAAATCGGAGCGATAGTTTGCCCGCAAAGTAACGAAATTTAAGGATTTTCAACCTCAAAAACATTAACCTAAAATATCGCGATTTTCGCCATTCGATTCTCTTTTGAGATGAGTATGTTTTTTTTTTCCGTTTTTCTATACATGAGTTCGGGACGACAGTAACTAAAGGGTTGGTATAAATTTCGAATCGGTAACTAACCTGCTAAGTAGTATATATCTTATATTTTGCCATTCGATAGTGTGCAGTCTGTGTGCACATTGTCTCCAAATTAGGTATACGCGTATATCGTTGTTTAAGTAGAATAGTTTGTACATCATTTCATTTTCAACTATACCATGAGAAATAACATGGCGCTATATTGATTATCAAACGTTGTTACATATTCTTCTTTAAAACGTATTTCCAATTCGTAGTCCGTGTTTACTAGCTTTGATTTTACTGTGGATGGCAGGGAGTCTAACTCCATGTGGTGTCAATCGACGAAATGACAACCGTTTGCATCATTTCGTTTTTCGGATTGTTGCTATCTCGATTCTACGTAATTATTTACTGTACTCAGAAACACCGCACATTCTCCTTAAATGACGGTTTTATTCCGGACGATCCCCAACGTCACACAATTGTACGTTAACAAAACAAACATCTCATTTCATCCGATTCCCGTTCTTCCATTCGTTGCACCGACCGTCTCTTTAATATTTGAAATATAAACAGGAAGAAGCAGACCTACACATGATAAACCACAAACCTTGTAAACGGTTCGACAAAAAAAAAAAACCGGCAAACATTTTTATAGTCTTTGGACGTGGTCCCTTTCCATATATGTTTGTCATATTACTGTTTAAGTGGAGTTGGGCGAAATTTATTCAGGATAAATAACATGGATGAAGAGATCACTACGTCGTATTCAGAAATAAATAAATAATGTTTCAAAATATCACATGTATGCTAAACGCCTTGGAAATATTTTACACGGTCATTGATACAAAGGCTCCGCTCCGATGAGCCATTGAAAAGTGCCCCTAAAGCTATCGGGCTGAAATTAAAGCAAATGAGTACTACTGTCATACTATAAATACCAAAAATTAGCTCAATCGATGCCACCCCATTCGAGATATTAGCATAAGGGTGGAAAAATTCAATATTTTTTTTCTCAGGAATTACTTAAGCTATCACGTTCAAAAAAATTATATGTGTAAATACTGATTATGGGCATTCTATAAAAAAATCAAGAACTAATTCCCTCCACTCAGTTCAAAGTTATTATTATTTTCCCCTTTTTAAGGGGTGTTTTTTTGAGTTTGGTTTCAAGGTGCCACACTTGGCTTTTGTTATATTAACTGTGCATTTAGTTTTATATATTTTTTTTTCAGTTTTTCTGTGTGGTAGAACATGTAAATAAAAATAAAATCTCTTTGAATGATTTTAGTACGAGCAATTTGTTATTGTTATTTTAGGGTTAAATAATTATTCATCGATTAATTTCAGGATTATTTGTATAAATATTTCAGCCCTATTAGTTATAAAAGCACCGAAATATACAAAAGCATTTTGTAACAATAAAATAATATTTAATTCCGTACACGCAGTTCAAAGTTATTATTATTTTCCCTTTTTAGGGTGACTTTTTATTTATTATGTACATGAGTGTATAATATATTTGGTTATTATATATTTTGCAATTTCTTTAATGAAGTATACAAATAAAAATAAAACTCTTTGATCTTAGCAGCAGCATTGGTTATTGATTATTTTAAAATAACAAATTCAAAATTAATTCATCGATCGGATTCAGGATTATTAATGTTTACATTTCAGCCCTAGTTCTATAAAGCATGACATAATAAAAGAATATTTAACCATAAAATATTATTTATCGCACACGCTGTTCGAAGTTATTTTGTCCTTTTAGGGGAGGTTTTTCAAGTTGGATTTAACAATTCCCCCTTGATTTTTTGTTGCCTATAAATCTATGCGTTTTGGTACAATATATATGTTTTTATATGTATAACATATTAACATAAATCAATCAAATCTCTGTTAGATATTTATTGTTCTAGTAACAACTTAATTCTATCCATTTGTTTGCAACAATCTATGTATTTATAGTTGTTTATGATTTTCTTAATGTTTGAAACAGAACCGCTTTGTATTTTCTTTTGTTCTTACTGCCAAATAGATATATACATTTATTAATATTGTATTCTTTAATCAATGTTCTGAACGTGCATAATTTGTTTTAATATGAAGTTATTTGATTGTGAGAGTTTGGAGACTTTGTTTAAATGTAATTTATTTATGTAGAATAAACAGCAGTGCTGGTAGAAAGTAAGTTAAAATATTTTTCTCATCTAAGTGTATTATCGCGGTGGTTTACTAATAAAAATTATCTGGAGGAAAAAACTTAAAGAAATAAATAACGATGAAGATGATAGAAATACTTATTTGAGCTATTCATTCTTCCAGAAGAATCAGTGGAAAGTTGCAATCAAGAGCATACTTCTCAGTTCATATGACTATCACTACTAAAGAATTTGTTAGGAAAAAGTATATGTAAACCAATGCAGCATTACTATACAGCAAAAATTCAATTGGAACCTTAAATTCAAAAAACCACCCCCAAAGAATTGACTTCGTGTCGGAGCTAAATATTGTTTATATTGATTAATGAATACATAATATGTTATAATAAATGTAATGATAACATATAATATATTATGTATATTATTACTTATTATTATTTTATTCTTACAGAATTTTTATATCTCAGTGGTTCATAACACTAGGGCTGAAGTGTATAACATATAATATTCCTGAAACCGCTCGATATTTTCTTTTTTATTTGCATTGTCTCCCACATAGAAAGAACTTAAAAAAATATATAATGACCATACATACATTACTATATAACAAAGTCGATTGACGCTTAACTCATCCTAAAAAAAAACTGCCTTCAAAAAGGAAAATAACAATATTTTAACTCTGTACGAATTATATTATTCTTTTTTAGTAATTTTCTGTTTTATCTTTCGATGCTTTATAATACTGGGCTGAACCATACATACAGATATCCTGAAATTGATGGATGAACATTGTTTTAACCCTAAATAAACAATAACAACATTGTTCTTACTAAGATCATCACAGAGATTGATTTTTTTTTAAGTTTACCACACAGAAAAAACTAAAAATATAAAACCTAAATGCATACGGTCTAATATACAAAAGAAGTTGGACCTTAACCAGCTCAAAAACTACCCCAAAAAGGGAAAATAATAATAACTTTGACTGAGTGGAGGAATTAGTTTTGTTTTTTATAGATGCCCATAATGGTGTTACTTACATAATTTTTTTGAACGTGATGGCTTCGTAATCCTAAGAAAAAAAATATTAATTTTTCACCCTATGCAGTATCTCGATGGGGTGGTATGATTGAGATATTTTGGTATTTATAGTATGTGTGCAGTAGTTTCATTTCACCGATAGCTTTAGGGGCACTTTTCATGCTTATCGAAGCAGAGCCTTCGCACGTAATTTAAAATGTTAATACATTATTAAAATTGTTTTTTTGCAATTATGCGTAACCATCCCACTTATTCCACTAGTGCCGTAATAGGGTCTATTACAGTACTAGTTCGTATAGAAATGGACCTTTTAGCAGTTTTATTTTAAGTTGTCATCATTGCAACAAATGGAGATTCAATGAATTGTAAGCAATTTGAGTTATTGTATAAAATCTTGTAAATTGATATTTTAATTAATCTTGAAATGTAAACGAACTACTATAAACATTTATATTAACGTTGAAATTATCTTTGAAGTGATAGTGATACCGTTGCAGTAGCAACATTCTGTTGAAAATCTCGTTTCTCCGATAGTATATTCTTCTGTTGGAGTACTCAACTGTGCCATTCCCAGAAGCGAGTGATTCACATTATTTCCTGTGGAAATATTTCCAGCATCAATTTTCTTTTTTATGAGAGGCAACGTAACCTTCAGCAACAGCCGGCTTCCAGCCACTAATCGTTTATAGTTAAAATTCACTCCAGTATTGCTATATGTTCGCTGGATCTTCTAAAAAATGTCCGTTAAAGATGAGGATTGGTAATGAAGAAACTGGCATTTGTTTAGAACATTTCCCATGGTGTTAATACCGAAGGGCTATTAATTAAGCGCCATGCCGATCAGTTAGAAAAAACGTTTGTGAGTAATGTTTTAGGCCGATTTATTATTTTTTTAGTTCGATGCAGTTACATCAGTCACTGCGACATTCTGGTTACATTGTTTTTTTTTTAGGTATGTTGATATAATGGAATGGAATTGTATTGGAAAGATCTTCACACATATATTAATTAATTTCTTCTCCGCCTACAGGCCATTATACCTATTATCAAAAATAACCTAGAAATATAAAGAATTTACACAAAAGTACGAAATAAAATCAACACTAACCTTTATAGCTAAGTAATTTTATCTCGGCTTTTACACAATCTAATGAATATACTCTTCTTCTAAAATTTTTAGTTTTTTTGTTTGATAACCTTTAGATAGCCGTTAATAATGCTTGAGTTTCATATATTTATGATATATCCATATTTCTATGTACATTTAAACACGATCTTAACATCGAATAAATCGACCATAATGATGACGATTTATAATCTTTACGTAGCATTCAAAATAAGCAGTAAGACGTTCTCAGAAAATGAAAGAAATTTCCTTTTCTTTGCACCATTTCAAAATTTTTGTATCGCTTTTGATACATGTGTGACGATTTCTCCGGAAGTAAATTATTAATGGTTTTTTCAGCAAATTGCCGTATTTCAGACGGAGTGCATGAAAAAGTTGTAGAACTCATATTAAATATTATAATATAGGCTTACTTAGTAATATAATATATAACAAATTTCAAAAATGTGTCAATTTTAAATAACTTGTCAATTTAAATCTTGTGCCAAACCAAGGTGACAACTGGTGACAACCGTCACAAAATTTCCCTAGATTATCAAATTTTCTCGTTTTGCTTTTACAAAAAGAGAAATTTTAAAACAATTGCAAAAAAAAGCATAAAAGACACGTTTCATTTGACATTAAAGCACTCATTCAGTTAAGAAACTCGTGGCTACGCCACTCGTTTTTTAAACTCTGAATTCGTACTTTGAAACGTCAAAATGAAACTTGTCTTTTAATATACTATTATCATAATGTAATTGCTTGTAGTTTCACTAGCTTTTATAAATTCACAATGTTTTAGTTCTTTTTCACAAATTAATACACTTTGTTTTACATTTTTTGAAACACTATTGAAAATAGCAATTTTTTTTGCCCTAAGAAGCAAAACGGGCGTATCCGCACTGAAATTTGTCCATTTTTGTTGCTAGCTGTTATAAAGCTGTAGTGAATAGCTTATACATCTAGCTAACGAATTAAATTTAATTATGATATACTTCTAGTAAATTCACATCTTTAATATGTCTATCGTGCCTCGCCTCAGACAACTAATATCCGTTAAACTGAACTGAATCGCTTCAGTTCCGTCTCAATACCGATGCAAGCATCTATAATGCATGTACTTCACCCACTAATGCCCACAGGAGTAATTTCGCCAGATCGCGCCGATTATGAACTTCGACAATAGGTAGCGTTCCCGCTTCGTACGATCACGTAAACTTGCCAACTGCACCGCGGGTGTTCCGCCCTTGTAAGGGCGGTTGATACTGCGACAAATACCTAGCGGAGCTACGCGCAATTTAACTATTAAACTGTAACGGAATCTCATATTTCGCGTGTTACCGTGGGCGCGGGTATTATCGTGATATTTGCGACATAATGGTGGAGATCTGGCAAGCGCAAAATGTCTCTCGAAAGCGTTAAATAATAATGTTTCGGCGTTAAGTGAGTTAGAGTTCGGTCGCGCAGTTGTGAATCTAGTTTTACGACTTTGGACGGTGTGATTTTGAAATCGAGACCCTGTGTTTCGTGTGAAGTTTGTGATGATGGGATTTCTTTGTTGCGGAAAAGGAAGCGTTGGATGCAATTTAGTTACCATACATCGTATGTATATATGTAAATAGAAGGGTGGTGTTACACTGCGACCCTAAGATCTATTGTGTCCCCTATTCTTGCCGCTTTACAGCTGGCCTTCCAATCCTATTCCTTTTAGAAACTGTAGGATGTCGGAGGGCCCCAGTCTAGGTAAGTCTCCCTCTTCGATTTCACATGCTCCCAGGTGCAATGCCCTCGAGTTGCACAGTGCTACGCAGTTTGAGAGGAGGTGATGGATGTTTCATCCTGTTCCCACAAAATCTGCATTCAGGATCTTTTCCAATCCAAGCTTACTCAGGTGTCCTTTCAGCCTACATGGCCTGCAAGTATTCCTGTTAATATACGAACATTGTTCTTACTCAGGTTGATGCATTCTGTAAACCTGTTCTGGTTATAAGTTCCCAGAAGAATTTTACTTTGCCTCATTCCCTGGAGATTATCCCAGTAACTGGATTTTCTCTGCTTCATTTTCATTTTTAGTTTCTTCAGTATTGTACTGCTACTTAACCCGCAAAAGGGTTTAGGCCCTACAAAAGGCATTCCAGCTCCTTTTTTTGCGAGGTTATCCGCTATTTCGCTTCCTTCCACTCCTGTGTGACCCGGAACCCACAGGAGGGTTACTTTATTTCTTTTGCCTAGCTCATTTAGTTTCCCTAGGCATTCCTAGACCATCTTGGAGCTGATTTCATATGAGTTCAGCGCCTTGATGGCTGCTTGACTATCAGACACGATGATAATCTCCTGCTTCCGATAGTTCCTACCCATAATGAACTGAACACATCTTCCAATAGCGTGTATTTCCGCCTGAAATATACTTGGGTATTTTCCCAAGCTTTCGAAATATGTAGTTCTAGGCCCATATATTCCTATTCCAGTTTCTTCTGCCGTTTTGGAGCCATCAGTATACCATTTGATGGCATTTATATTCAAGTTCAAGATGGTGTTATGATCCCACTCGCTCCTGTTACTTAGCTTTATGGTGAATTCTTTCACAAAGCTAAATTTTTTTTAACATATCATCCCGGGGGCCCCCATACCCCAGGTTTGATCACCGTCAGGAGATTGTACCATATATCGTGTGTCGTAGAAAAGAAATTCGCGTCCGCCCGTGAAGCTTTTAGCAGACCCTTCAAAAATACCTGAGACTTATTTGGATTTGATGGCAGATGTATTTGGAATTGATAGCAGATGTATGTGATAAAAAATCTTTTCTACAACTTAAAAAAGTATTTTTAATTTTTTACAACTGCCCTTCACGGCTGCCCAGTACGAACTAACTGCGACTCTTAGCTTAGGGCATTACTGACACACCGGACAGGCGCACTATGATATATACTAATACTCAGTCAGTATTTTCAAAACAAAAATCAAAAGAAAGCAAGTGAGTCACGTCCATCTGATACATACATAAAAAGTTGAGCCACCCTCATTTAATTTTTAGAAGATGACCCCAAGGAACGTTTGAGAAGAAAATGATGAGCCATACATCACTTTATTCCTAATAAAAAAGTCAGCCACTAAAGCATGATGCCGATTATAATGGAGAAGATGAGCCATCATTGCATGGTTCTTGTTCATAAGAGCCACACTCGATTCTCATTCATAAAATGTGCTATAAGAGCTTGATTTTATTTGATAAAATATAACATACTGGCAAGATTTGCAGTTAATGAAATGAGCCACATCCATCTGATACATATATAAAAAAGTTGAGCCATCCTTATTTGATGAAAATTAAGCCACCCCAAACGTATTTTTTAAAAGAAAAAGATGAGCAACGTACGATTTATTCCTAATTAAGATTTCAGTCATTATATCATGATCATCATGGAGGAGGTGAGCCACTCTTGCTTGATTCTTGTCCATAACATGAGCCACACTCACGCGATTCTTATTCATGAAATGAGCTATAAAAGCTTGATTTTATTTGATAAAATATAACATACTGGCAAGATTTGCAGTTAATGAAATGAGCCACATCCATCTGATACATATATAAAAAGTTGAGCCATCCTTATTTGATCTGATTTATTAGAAAATTAAGCCACCCCAACGTATTTTTTAAAAGAAAATGATGAGCAACATACGATTTATTCCTAATCAAAATTTCAGCCATTATATCATGATCATCATGGAGGAGGTGAGCCACTCTTGCTTGATTCTTGTCCATAACATGAGCCACATTCACTCGATTCTCCTTCATAAAATGTACCATCAAAGATTGATTTTATTTGATAAAATATAACAGACTGAAAAGATTTTCGGTTAATGAAATGAGCCACATCTATTTGAATTTGTCGTAACGAACTCGTTGTAAATATTATGATTTTTTTTTGTATTCAGTATTTTTAAATGTAGAGAAACCCACAATAAGTTTGGATGTCTGAAGCAAACATAGCAGAACGCGTTCATAGGTGACTCACCTCGACTTTTTTTTTCTTTGGTGGGATCCCTCTGACCTGAACTCTCCGGAACCAGTGCAGCCTTTTGGTTCTTTGTATTTGGCTTCCCAGTTCTTTTACCCATTAAATTACACCAGCTATTCCGGTATCCTAGCACCCTGCATTAATCTATACAGGTCTCTGGCTGATTGATCGAAATAATCCCCTGGGTTCATTTTTGGCTTGTCAAAACTTGCCTGTTGTTTTCTTTTTGTGTGTCCGGAGCTTCCCATTCACACAGAATGTAGTAAGCGTCGTCTGTCATCCCATTGCACAGTCATCAGTTAGTATCTCCAGTATTGATTCCAACTTTCTGTAAGTGTACGAAGACCAGTTGTGATGCCAAGATGATTGAATGAAGTGGGACCAGTACTGATGGCTGTGTGGGATGACAGACACCGTTTACCACATTCTGTGTCTTTCAATCAATGAACCAGAAACCTACACAGATTACAGACTCTAGGATGCTGGAGTGGCTGGTATAATTAGTAAAGGAAATGGCAGGCTAAATACAAAGAAAATAAAACCAAGAGGTACATTTTTTTTTTACAAAACTTGGAGTCCCCTCTCCAAGTTAGGGTTAGGGTGACCATATGAATCTGTTTCATCGCGACCTTTTCAGATCTATTGTGATCCTTTGTGTCCTAGAAAGCATTCTCTAATTGTCCCCTATTAATTAAATCTGTCGACTGTAAGAATGGCTTATTTACACAGTTGTTAGCTCCACGCCATGTCTCAGAGACCTTATCCTCACCAGGCTATAGCATTTGCATAGCTCATTAAATGGTGTTTCTTTCTCCTCTTGTCAGAATCTACAAATCGCAAGCGTCATCTAGCAGGCCTGCTACACCCCTATTCAGTTTACAGTGATCACTCAGTAGAGCTACTATCATTTTGACAGCGTAGCCTGTCACTGCCCTGGTGGCTTTTGCCAGCTCTCGCTCGACACATTATGTGTCAATTCATTGTGGACTTTTTAATTATCTATTTGGTAACGCCAAAGGAAAGACCAGCTCCAAATAATGACCTTGATGAGCCTCGCTTGGCCAAATTGTTCGCAGCCTTATTTTCTTTCACCCTCGAGTGGCTGGGTTAATTTCCTTTGGATGTCCACCTCGTTTGGGGCGCTTATACAGTCCCAAACCAAGTGGGAGAGGGCACAAATCATTTATATGAATAATTTTTTTTAACCACATCGGAGTGGCAGTGAATCAAAAAACTCGATATTTCGACTCACATCATTGATTCATTCACGAACTGAAGCAGCTGGTTCAAAGTACAGTAGGGCTTGAAATATGTTATAAATAAGACAAAATATAATCTATTTAAGTGAATATTCATTAATATATTATTTATTTAAGAATTTACTTTATCGTAGCAGTCATTCCAATGATTCATTCAACTATAAACCGTTCCATTTATTCACCATTTAGAAGGATTTGTGATCTTACCAAACAACGATTCTATTTTACTTTTCCCTCTGATTGTACAAAATAAACTCGAAAATATCTACGCATAACAAACTTTCCAAACAATAAATGTTTTAACGTAAATCCATTAGGGGCGGTCATCAACGGAATGCGTAGCGTATTGTTTGGACCATCACCCTCAAACAAAGAAAAAAAAAACTCCCGCCAGACGTTGCCCGCGAATATAGAAAGGTAAAGGGGATACCGCAGAGGCCTTATACCGAATTTATAAACTCGTATTTCGTCGAAACCATTCCCTAAACCCAGGCCGATTTCCAAAGCCATTACACTAATGGGTACCTTCGCGTAAGTCAGTTGCGTTCAATTGGATTTGTATCCTGTGGCTTGGTGACGGACATATTTTGAAATGGGTATGCGAAGTATTGTTAATAAATTAATGGAATGAACGTGGTGCTTTAGGTAATGTGCTGAGTTTTAATTGTTTTGCGGCAGTTTCGCTGGGTGAGAATTTTAATGCGAATGATTGTTCAGTGATGGAATAAAATATTTTGATAGATACAGACGAATTCATTAAATTATCCATGTCATTTTAGTATGTGATTTACTTCTATAATTGTAATTGAACTGTATATCTCTTATCATTCAGAAGTTATAGTAAAAAAAACATGTATATCATAAATTTTAAAGGTTAATGTCACCCCTTATTGCTATGTCAATTTTAGTCATTAATCTTCAATCTGATTGAATTAGTTTAATGCTTTATTAAAAGCATTTATAGCGTATAATAGTGCATCTCGGTTAGAAATTTTGAAAGCGCTTCTCAGGAAAGGTATTAACCCTCACACGGTTAGTACCGTGGTATCGTACCTTGATAGTAGAGCCATAAAGTTGCGAACTGACACAGAATCCCTCACCGTAGGTGTGCTAAGTGGAGTCCTCGGGAGTGGAGTGGTCGGTCCTTGGTCCGGCGTTGTGAAAAGTGATATATGATGACCTCTTGGAAATGGAGTTGTCATGGCACATATCTGGTCGGTTTTGCCGACGATATTGCCTTGGTGACCATTAAAATGAATGAGGAGATATTGATGGCCAGAGCAGATGCCGCCCTGTTGAAAGTGGAACGCTGGCTAAAGCTAAAAGGTGCCTGAAAAAACTGAGGCGGTCATCCTGTTAACTAGACGAAGGGACATCTTTTGCTGGCTTTGTTGTTGGCAACGAGACGATTACACCAAAGGAGGCCATAAAGTAGTTGGGGGTATGGCCGGACATGAAGCTTACTTTTGCTAAGCACGTAAATGTGACAGTCGTTAAGGAAAAATCCACTAGGGCCTTATCTGGCATAATGCCCAATATTGCTGGGTCTAGAGCGTCCAAACGGGAGTTCTGGCATCCCTCGTCCAGAGTCAGATGCTATATACTGCGCCAGCGTGGGACACTGCCGTCGCTAATCAGAAGCTCTTGCAAAGGTTACGCGCAAGAGCCCAGAGAAGATGCTGCATTCGTGTATTCAGCGAGTACACGTCAATATCGATGGAGGGAGCTTGTATTTTGGGGGTTTTCCCTTACTGAATTACTGGTGAAAGAGAGATTAGACATACATCAGGGTGTCCAAGCCAAGGAGGCGAAAACGCGGCTGATGCGGACATGGCAAGACCAATGAGACATGAGCGCCAGGGCAAGGTGGATTTATCAACTGATCCCGAGTAGAGATCCCTGGCTGCAGAAGGACGTTGAGATCGACCACTACGTGACGCAGACTCTATCCGGACACGGTTGCTTTCGGGAACACCTTTGGAGGAAACGGCGTGCAGATACCTACAAATGCCCATACTATGGAGAACGTGACACGGTCGAACACACTCTCTTCATCATCTGTCATCGGTGGGCGGACGCGTGACAGACTTTCAAAACTAAAACAGCACAGGGAATTCACGAAAGCATATGTACAGTCTTGGATGGAAGATCCCCGGAGTGACTGGCAGGAAACCACGGAAGCCATACGAAACATCATTCGTCGAATGTGTAAGAATTCGAAATTGTATTCTGTATAATGCAAGTATTTAAATTCATTTTATTAATACGTAGTTGATAGGTACCGTGGCATTTGCTGAAGCAGCGTCTACTTCATAGGAAATAATAGTCTATTTTCGTTTAAAGACTCGTGTAATTAAGATAATATGATATTACTTTGTATGTTACAAATGCTGTTCAGCAGTTCCCACGTTCCTCTCAAGTAGGGCGTTTGAAGATTAGAAAAATAACGCCTTCGGTCATACTTGCGCCCTCCTGTAAAGAGAGGCCGAACTAGTTATCGGCGCAAAATGGCGTCACAATCAAAGTTTATAAGAACCCTTAACATTGCTGTTTTCAATTAATTGGTTCGTTGATTTCGTTTCAGCTAAAGTAAAAGCACGCGTCTCCGTTTTCGTTCGGGCGTTTCTAAATCTCAAAAAATAAAACTTCTCTTCTTAAAATTTTGCAATCAATATAAACCTAAAAATTCGAGAACAGGAAGCAAAAGCTTTCCTCGAGAGGTGTTTAGTGATTTTGTGTTAAATTCGTTTAAATTTCCCCTATTTCTTGGCTTAAATTTTTTGTGAGTGTTGTGTAAGTTTTGTGCCCTATAATTTGGATTACGAGAAGAATTAATTACCCACATCGGCCGGTAAGAAGTTGAAAATTCCTGCTTAAAGCTAACCAAAACAATACGTAAAAACCGTAACTCGTTCGCTCTCTCTCTCTCCCTTAATAAATAAATAATTTGTAAGTAAGAATTACTAGAATTTAAGTTAATCAATATCATCAAGAAAAGCTTAAAAATTCATCTAAATAGTTGTGTTTTGTTTTGTCTTTTGCTTGTTATTTTATTAAATTTGTAGATTGTTAGTTTTAACTTAATTGTCACAAAATTTATTCAATATATTAGTGTAGAAAGTAAACATTCTATTATTTCGCCATATCAAACTCGAAAGAAGTTTATTTGGTACCCATAGTAAGGGGTTTGGAGAGGAAGTTATCATCGGTAAGAGAAAGCCGACGAGGTGGGTAATTCAGCAATCTTTAGGCTAACTAACGACCCTGCTTCGACTGACGGAGGAAAACACCGTTGGGAAACAACTTTGGCTAAAATTACTAAAACCATTCGCTACCGAACAAAAAGTCTGTTTCTCAGCAGTGGCTCGCCGGTCAAAAGAGCAGGAGGGGTTGTCTGTGAGACGGAATTTGGCTTTGTCTCATTTGAATTTGGGCTGCCCATCCCCAAAAGCTTCCAGACAAGAAAACCCGTTCCGTTACAAATGGAGCTAGAGGAAAGACAAGCTAGACCCATGTATCACTTATAATGTCACTTATTATATCAAAATTAAAAATAAATATTCCGAGGGTTTATGCTGGAGACAGGAATATATTTGTAAGCTAGAAAACAGCTTTATATAAAACCTAATAAGCAAAATTAGCGCACGCCACTGTTCAAACACGTGTAATAAACCGCCTCATATTTCCCGAACGATAAATTTGTGTTACTCACCGTCTGACGCGACATTTTTAACGTTTAAAATATGGCGCAAACTTAACGGGAAAATTCGCGTTTCATATATATATTTTTTCGTTTTGATTTTTCGGCTGCGTCAATTAAATACTAAAACCGCACGCCCCTCACTTTCGAATGCCGAATGATTTAGCCGCGCGAGATTAATAATATCGTATTTTCAGCCGATAAATCAGCCCGTCGGGCTGTCGTTTTGACAAATTAAAACTTTGGCGGATTTATTTTTATGTACAACCGTTATTTAAATGCGGGCCTATCTATCTATATTTTTTCCTACGCTGAATTTCGGCGAGGATTGATGCGATCCGTATTGCGTTTGTCGCGTTGAATATAATATTGTCGAGAGCACATATTGAGATATACACGTGTGCCGCTTGCAAAAAAATGGGTATCGACAGTTGGTGGGTTAAACACTCTGTTAAAACCTTTGTTTTACCTTGTCAGAAGTTTTTATTTCTGGACGATATCCTTGTGGAAGTCGTGTTTGTCAGTATTGCTTCTAATCTCATTTTAAGTCGTTTAACATTTTTTAGTTTAGTAATTAGGCAGTCTTTTAGGATCTAGTTAACTCAGAGTCTTGCTCAATAAGATTACTTTCAGGTCTTCTACGGAAGGATCAGCCTTTCCAAAGGCTACGTACCTGATTCTTGCAGTAGCAGGGTCAGTTGCAGAAAATACTGTCTCCTCGTGTTTTAAACACAGACGGCATTCAGTCTCATCAGAGAATTCGATTCTGTGTAGATGCTTTCTGAGTTTACTGTGACCTATAAAGGCAGAGACAATCACATTGACTGAACAGCCTTACAGACCGAAATAAAATCATTTTGGTGTAGGTGCCCGGGCATTCAGCAATCGAAGGAAGCGAAGAAGCCGATGAGTTAGCAAGAAAGGGCTCATCTGCTTCATATATAGGCGCAGAACATGTTCTAGGAGAGTTCGAAAACACAGCACGAGAGCAGAAGTTGGGTCAGTGGTGGGGTATCTTGTATTTGGAATAATTTGAAGGATATAAGAAGGTTCGTCAAAAATAAACAAAAATAACATTTATAGTTTATGTAATTTCAGGATAACAATGTTAGTCAAATCTTAAAATGTTAATGCTATAGCAATTGTATAAAACAAACATATATCAATCCAAATATAAAATTATTAGACGATTAAAGAAGTGATAATTTTAACACACTACATTTTCATACACTTGCTTTGATTCCTATATTGTAATTTAATATTACATTGCAATTAAAATAGATAAGCATATTATATATTATAACTTGATTACTATACAAGTGCCTATACATACCTATAAGACAATGCAATTTAATATAAATGTTTAGAAAGAAATACACAACATGTAACAAACATCTACTTTAAAACATGAATAACAATGTCAATATTATTACTTTTGTGGAAAATACTAAAAAAAATTACAAGATTGAAAATTATACTTCCTTAGTAATGTCATTTTCGCTATTTTGACATAAGTTATTCTTGTTTTAGATAGTAATTAAAAAACAAAAAACATGTAAAGCAATTCTTAACAGTCTATCTTTAGTAAAGTTCTCATTGAAAATGTAAAAGAATTTAAACTAACACTTTTGCACATGTTTACGTTGAAATTAATTTTTGCTAAAAATACATTTTTACTGATAATGCATGTTATTTTTTAATGATTATATGTTATGCACTTTCGGATGTGAAAAGCATACCAGGTTGGGTGGCATTCTCTCCCACAAAAAAAACCCTCTCTAAGGCCTCTGAACAATTGTGTACACATCACTTGATGGTGCTGTTGGAATTTTCATTTCTTCAACACCACGAAAAAAGCAAAGTCCCAGTCGACCCGTCTGTTTCCGGTGTTTCTTTGGTATTTACGATTATGTAAAAGTAATTTTGAAAATAGTCATTTACTTCACTCTACCGTCTCCTTCGAATTATGTTTATATATTTCTTTTGGGCTTGTATTTTCACATCTCCCTTTTTCGACAGTACATCCCGCTGTATGTTAATCTGTGGACAAGTTGTAATTAATAAATGGAAACTGTTTCACAATACCTGCTCGAAGTACCTGTCATTTATAAAATCGTCACCATAGGAAGTGCTTGGAGTAACTAAATTGAAACTCTAAATGTTGTATGATCTAACCCAGTGGTTCTCAAACTGTGGTACGCGAAAATTTTTAGGGGGTACGCGGCCGGCCAACAATAAAATAAAACAACCCGGGACACGTATGGACACGTTGACATGCGCGCGCCACTAAGGGCTTAGTCATCAGAGTGGGGCTGTGTGGCCGGCCAATCACTCGTGTCACTGCACTGCAATAGCATTGCCTGTTATTACAAGCTCGCTCTCAGTATTGTGTTATTTTTGTGGTGTGTCGTGTTATTCTGCGAACACTCAATCCTGTTGAAACACGTTTACGGACATCTGTTTGAAAACTGAGTCAGGTACCACGTAAGTGAATTTTACAATAAAAATTAACAATGGATAAATGGCTCCTAAAGAAAAGGCCTCAAGATCTGCATCAAAATTCTGGGCCATCAACTTCACAAAATGAAAGTAGACCTGAACGTCTTGTTACTAATGAGCAGCTCAAGGAAAAAATAAAAAAACCCGAAAAACTGGCAAATGAATATAAAAGTAAAAAGAGAAATATGACGAGTTGTACTTAAAATTAGGTTTTACTTGGACTGGAAGCTCAGACGAGCCTAATCCACAATGCGTTGTTTGTTCAGAAATTTTATCAAACAATTCTATAAACCTTCTCTTTTAAAACGCCATTTTGAAAGCAACATGAGAACTTAGTCAAAAAGGAGTTACGGTACTTTGAACGTCTTTTGGAAGATTTGAAAAGTAGGAAAAACACGATAAACACTTTTCTGTGCAGAACAAGATGAAAGTGCTCTAAAAGCTTCTTACAAAGTTAGTCATTTAATTGCGAAGTCTGGTAAAAACCATACTATTGGCGAAAACCTAATCCTCCCTGCCGCAACAGAAATTGTTTCTTGTATGTTTGGAGAGAACGAGGCAAAAAGAATTACAGCAATTCCATTATCAAATGATACAGTTTCAAGGAGAATTAGTGATATGGCGTATGACACAAAAGAACAACTTGTTGGAGCAATTCGAGCTAGTCCTTGCTTTGGTATACAACTCGATGAAACCACGGATGTCGCTGGCCTAGCCCAACTGATCGCTTTTGTACGTGGCATTTTTCAAGATGAAATATTTGAAGATATTTTATTTTGTAAGACACTTAAAACATCGACAAAAGGTGAAGATATTTTCAATTTGTTAGATTCTTTTTTTCCGAAAACCAGCTCGAGTGGAAAAACTGTGTGTCAGTGTGTATGGATGGTGCTAAGGCTATGAGCGGTCACATCACAGGGCTGGTAGGCCATATTAAAACGGTTTCAACTGAGTGTAAGTTCACTCATTGTGTCCTTCACGAGAGGCTTGGTGGCTAAGCACCTCCCTCATGAACTTAAAGATGTCCTTGATCAGAGTGTGAAAATTGTGAACTTCATAAAAACTAGGCCCCTAAAATCTCGTTACTTTAAAATTCTATGCCAGGATATGGGGAGCCTCCATGAGAACTTATTGCTACATACTGAGGTACGATGGCTTTCTCGGGGAAATGTTTTGTCCCGTGTATTTGAACTCCACAAAGAATTACATAATTTTTTTACCGAACACAAATCCCATCTGTCTTCTGTACTTACTGATTTTGATTGGCTTTTGATGTTGGCTTATTTAAGTGATATTTTTGGAAAACTCAACATCTGGAATTTATCCATGCAAGGCAGTGTTTCTGATATTTTTAATATAGAAAAGAAAACTGATGCAATGGTAAAAAAGATCATTCTCTGGGAAAAACAAACAGAAAATAACAACTGCGAGCCGTTTGAAAGATTACTTACATTTTTACAAGATAATGAGAAAAACATATCTGATTTCACTGAACTCAAGACTCAAATGGGCCAGCATTTGAATGCATTGAAGATCCGCATAAGAGAGTACTTTCCACCTTTGGAGAAACAGTATAACTGGATACGTGACTGACCCCTTTAATGCTGATGCTATGGACACTAACCTGACTATTTTTCAAAAGGAACACCTCATTGAAGTATCATGTGATCCCACGTTGAAAAACAAATATTTGGCTGCTGGTACTACATTGTTAGATTTCTGGATCGGTATTGGGAAGGAATACAAAGAACTGTCAAGCACTGCTGTTAAATTTCTTGTTGGGTTTTCCACCACTTATTTATGTGAAAAGGGTTTCTCAAGTTTAACCTATCTTAAAAATAAATCTAGAAACAAATTAAATATTGAAGATGATTTAAGATTGTATTTAACCAAGTTAAAACCCAATTTTGATAAACTGTGCAAAGGGAAACAAGCTCACCCTTCTCACTAATCTCTTTGAAAGTAAGCGCTTTTTGTTCTTTAAATTTGTGTGTGTTGTTTTTTAATGTAATAAAAATGTTTGTAAACAATATTCTTTGTTTTTATTTAAACATGATGCGTAATTCAGTTTCAAAGGTTAACACTATAACTTTTATGCTACATAGAAGGTTTAAGATTTGTTTAATATTTAATTATAGCTTACTTAGTACCGGTAACTGAGAAGGGGTACCTAAAATGTTTTGTGGGTAAAAAGGGGTACAGTGTCTAAATAAGTTTGAGAACCACTGATCTAACCTATACTACTTGACATAATAATGAAATATACTACAACTAAGAAAAATAAAAACAAAACTCCTGATTGGTAAACCACAATGATTAAATTAAATAAGGGATCCTTTTCATTTGGAATATAACACTGCGTGTGTTGAACAACACAAATTTCTATGAGAGACCACAAGAGCAAGTATATACTAACAAAGACGGCGTCAAATAGACCGAGAAACATCCAATCATACATCCAATGCCTTCTTTTATACTGTCTCTAATGCGTACCAGTTATATGGGTTGTATACCTGTGAGGTCCTCCCCGCTCCCCTTTCTGCAGCATGCCCCTCAAAAATTTGCCAATGATGGGGTATTCAGTTACATATCTATATATGAGTGATCTGTGAACGAAATCACAACAAGAAGAACTCGTACCTATCTTCGTCCGACCATACGTTTCATGGCATCCGTGTTTATACAACCTCGCTACATCCTTTACCCTTACGTCGCGTCGTACCGTCTCTAATCTCTCTCCCCGAAATATTACTCCAAAATCCCCTGTTCCCTTGTTCCTCGCGAGTTACAATAATCGCACACGTCGACCGTAAAACTCTCCGGTTCCCGTGTCAGTTCGCGTTGTCGTCGAAAAAATGAATCGCGCGCGAACACCAGCGACTCACGTCCCGCCATATTATTAACCCAGCTCGAAGCAGGCTGGCGCCATCGCCAGCTACCCGTAGCTAAATCGCGAAAATTCCGACTGGTTTATTTGTTTATTCGCCGCCGTCCCAGTCGCGGGGAGTCACGTTTAAACGTCGCTTAGCTTTACGTATATCTTGCCCGGGCACCTTATGACATATAACTCGTATAATACGCGGTAGAGGGCGCTATATTTTGTTCTGTTTATTAAGCGTGCTTTACATGAATTTTTAACGGGAATCGTGCGCGATTTCCCGAGTTAAAATATGTTGTTTTATCTAAGGATAAAAGGGGAGATGTTGCGACTTGTTTTCTAGATATTTTTCAGAAGATTTAGCACTTAAAACATATGGATTCAAGGTAGAAATAATGCCAAAAGCATCGTTGCTTTTTCTATTATTTTGTGAGAGTCATAAATGAGCCACACTCAACTCGTTATTAAAATCTCGATAGCAATTCATTTATGAACATTAAAACATAATTTTCTTCAAAGACAAAGATAATTTTTTTCTTTTTTAGTTTGAAGTATTTCAAGATGAGCCACACCAAGCTCACGCACTTGAACCATACTAAAAGTACTAAAATCTAAAAGTGATATTGCATCGCAATTTTTCAGTTATCCTTTTCATGAACCATAAGTGCGCCACGCCGAAATATTACAAAATTTTGATGGAAATCTACCCACAAGTACTGAAATATGTATCTTATTTTAATTCGAAAAATTTCAAGGTGAGCCACAACATATACATTTCCCTAAACCAACAAGTCCACACTTAAAGCGATTAGCTCTACAAGCGTGGACTCTAAGCTGATTTGGGACTGTGTAAGCGCCCTAAATGAGGTGAGCACCCAAAGGAAAGTAACCCTAGCCTGGGTCCCTAGCCACTCGGGCGTGAGAGGAAATGAGGCGGCGGACGAGCTGGCCAGGCGAGGTTCGTCAAGGCCATTCGTTGGAGCCGACCCCTCTTTCGGCACTACCAAATCGCAAATTAAAAAATCCATCAATGAATGGATACATAATCAGTCCAGAGAGTGGTGGCAAAAATCACTGGGGCAAAGACAGGCAAAAGAGTTCCTAAAGGAGCAGAGGCCTGAATTCACGAGAGATCTACTGAATAAAGACAGGAAGACTGTCAAAATGATTGTAGGTCTGCTGACTGGTCACTGTAGACTGAATAGGCATATGTACAACATAGGCCTGGCAGATGATGCAACCTGCAGATACTGCCAAGAGAAGGAAGAAACACCAGTTCATGTGCTGTGCCAATGTGAAGGCCTGACGAGGACAAGGTTTCTAGTAATGGGGGAGGAGAACCCCACAGCCAGTAGCAACATAAAGAAGCCGCTCTCAAAGATGATAGGCCTAATTAAGAGGGCAAAATTCGAGAGCGTCCTCTAGCAAAAAAGGGGATCACAATAGATCTGAAAAGGTCGCGGTGAAACAGGTCGATAGGCCACCCCAATCCTAATCTAATCTAATCTAAACCAACAATCTCACACTGTTACGAAATTTTGGCGTAAATCCAACTATGTTCTCACGGATAAGAATTTGAGAACTTGAGAATGTATTTGGTAGCAAGATATTCCACATATAATGCTTCTTGCGGTGTGGATCTCATTGCACCAGTACAAATGCAAAGGGCCTTCTTCTTCTTTCCTCTTCTTTAAGTTGTATTAAATCTCTTACTTCCACTCGAGCAGCTTGGTGTTCTCCATAAAGCTCAGTATCTTGCCCAGTGGAAGCTTGAGGGCTTCAATAGACCCTTCCCGAAATATTTCTGCCTGAGTACTTTCAATTCATCACCTGTGCAGATTACATGTAAACTTGTTTCCTCCTGTAGTTCACATCTTTTGCACAACGGTTCGCTTACTCGACCTGTGTTGTATATATACTTTCTCAGGGGGACAGTGTCCAGTTATCAGCCCATTAATGGTTTTAGCTTCTTTCTTGCTTGAGCACCTTCAGTACATCACATGTGGAGATTACATGTTGTGAACTCGTTTCCTCCTGTAGTTCGCATCTTCTACACCACGGTTCGCTTATCCGGTTGGTTAATGGTTTTAACTTCTTTCTTACTGCGCTTGAGTAGGTTATCAGAGAAGCTAAAGCTAAACTAGGCTTTGGTATAGAGTTGACCTTCATTCGACCTCCATTTCTTTGTACTTTCTTTATCTAACCAGGTCCAGATCTCCCTTTTTGCAGAGTCTGGACCTATAAACTGGCGTTTTTAAAATACTTTAAATAGTTCAGGCATTTAAAATTATTCCAATTTTGTTTCTTGATTATTTTTTGACGTGTCATAAGTGAGCCACACTCAAATATTGTATATTATGAAAGCCTTAATAGAAACTACGTTAAAATAAATGTTAAAACGTGCATTATAACAACTGGAGAGTTTGAAGCGCATTAATATGAGCCACAGCTGAGTCACGCTCTCAAACCACACGATTACACATATAAACATAAATTTTAAAAGCCTCCATCCACCAGCAAAACTTCATAGTCATCAATAACGCGCGCAAACTCTCGGGAAAGTTAGGTGTACACTACTATATGAAATTGTGGTGTGTCGAAGGGGTGGAAAAATCTCCCGGCTTTCGTCTGGCGAATTCTGTCGCGTATATCAACGTTAATCCTTTAATTAGGAGATAGTTACGATGTAAATTTATTATAAGGCGAGAGATAGAGTGTTGTATCGTCAAGGAGACTAATTGGATAACTAATTAAAGCGTTCGCAATTATCCAAGCGGTACAAGGGACGATGTGGGGAGGTGGGCAAGCGGATGGCGGCGTTTTTCGCTCTAACAACGTCGCAGAGGGATCGTTCGATAGGTTTTCGAACGAAGAGAAACCTATTATCCGGGATTACATTGTGACGACGCCGCGCCGATGTCACATTCATATCAATATCTAGTTTGTAATAAGGAAGACTCTGTTTTGTAAAAAGAGGGAAACTACGAGATCCAATTATTGTATCGGAAAGGGGTTTAGGAATAGCTACAAAGTTAATGGAATTTGTTTTAAAGTAAACTTCATGCATATTAAAATGCATTATTTACTCTGGTACTTTTCGATCGATATTTATTGTTAGGTACTGGTGAGTCATACTAAAAATCTTTCACAAATGTAAAGAATACGTGAATATGCTAATGGTAAATTAACGTTACTACAAATGCTGCAATACCTCAGGATGAGTCATCTGTGGCTCACTCTATAACACTCTAGGTGAGGACGTGCCAGGATAGTAGCAAAAAGTTAAAAACAACTTTGAGTTCCAGTAGAATTTTCTTGAAACAAGCTCCTAAGGGGGAGATGGCCTGTCATTGAAAACTCTATCTCGACTTACAAGGGAACACAAATAAGCGTATCTCACCGACTTAACTGCAACTTGGCAAGTTTATACATAGATGTAATGCAAGAATAAGGGACTATAAGGAACTATATACAAAATATTACATCCAATCTTGCACCGAATAAGCAAGGCACATTTTCCCATAATTCGATGTGTGTTTTTCCATTTCCTGAGCACGAAATGTTTAACTTGCTCTCCAGATTGAAGAATACACATAGCGCTGGTTCGGATGGTGTACCGTCCAGTTTGCTTCGTGTTGTTGCTCCTGCTTTGACCCAACCAATGGCACAGCTGCTTAATTCTTCTTTTGCTTGTGGAGTCTTTCCTGAGGCCTTGAGAACGTCAGCGATTATTCCAGTGCACAAAAAAAGTCTACACATAACATTGCGAATTTTCGACCAATAGCTCTTTTTCGCATTAGCATTTCTAAAATATTTTGAGTATGCCATACTTGATAGATTACTGATAATCAAGTCATCTCAATAGAAACGACAATTTCATTATTCATTTATAAATCAAATCGTAGATTGTTTAGATTCTCATCAATGTCTGATGCTGGTATCTTCTGTGATTTGACGCGGGCATTCGACTGTGTTGATCACCAAGTTCTCACAGACAAATTTCATTGTTACGACGATGGCATGGGAGGGGGGGGGGTAGGGGGCGTGAAATTTCTATATTTTTAAATTTACTGGAAGCATCTGAGAAGAAAGATTTTCCTAAAATTTTTATTAAGAAATTTGTATTAACAGGAAATAAAATTAATATTTGGAATGACAGCGTTACATTTTTGGAATAACAATATTTTTTATATTAATAGTTAATAATTAGCATTAAAATCTGTTGCGTTGTCTTCGATTTGGATATAATTGTAAATATCTCCGGGCTGCAGCAAGTCCACTAACATCTGTTTGAGCAAAAACACAAATCATGTCGCATTTCGGTATTTGAAACGTGAAATGCTGTGGCATTTTTTATTACTACTTATTCTTGTACCTAATAGGGTAGAAAAATATAACGCTAGTTGCTTAGTACGTGGAATGAACTTTAATGTCATTTCTTTGTTTATCGATAAGAGTTGCGTAAAGTTGTAAATGCAATTTAATAAATTGTAACCTTTGTTTATAGAAACTGATTTAATGATGGAATTCTATGCATATCTGTCTCAAACGTATAATGATTGTTTGTAAGACTGTAAGCATGTATTGTGAATGCTTATAGACTTACAGATAACCTTACAGATGCTGCATAAAGGCATATAATCTGAGTTTTATCTTGTCTCAACAATTTCCTAAAAGATAAATATCATGGCACTGTATGTTTATTAATTTCATATGCCTAGAATAATTTTAATATAAAGGGATTTATTGTTACAAATGTGAAGTAATTCTATGTCATTTTTATCTATAATTTTGTGTCTAGTACTTAAATGGTCCCTAACAGCCAGAAATATTACATAGATATTTTTAAAAATATATTTTATAAATATTTTTCGTGAGTGGATTTTGAATATATTTTTCATATTTTTTTCTAAATATAGATAAAATATTCAATTAAAATATTTATTCCATATTTTAAAATTAAAATAAGCCCAATATTTTTTCTACAATATTTGTAAAATATTATTTATATGAAAATTGAGATTTTTTATGCAATCTATTTAATTTGTCAAAATGATCTAAAATTGTTCTTGGTTATTTAGCATGTATAACGTCGATAACGAAAAGTTGAAACATACATAGAGTTGTCTAAAAGGCAAGAACTTGTTTTTTCACACTCACCATACAAGTTAATAATCAATAATTCTGGCATCTTTTAAGGCATACTGAAGGTTTATCAAATTAATCACTATTTTTTAATTTAAGTGTTCTAAATAAAAAACAAACGTATTTATTATCATTTTATTTGAACTGGCTTGTTCAATAAAAATGAAAAATACTCATTTTTTAAATCTAGCCTTGGCTGGTGCCAGGTACAACCCTATGGCTTTTTTCATATCTTCGGTAGTGGCGCTCTCATGGCGTTTCTTTGTGGCCTCTAAAACAATGCCAATTGTATTAGATCATACCATGAATAAAACATCGTACAACATTATCAACACCTACTAATACATTTGGAGCATTTACAATAATTGGAGTGGTAGCTACATTCTAATACTGGACGATACTTATTTTTACTTTATTTCATAATCTTTGAAAACATTCTCCGTACAAACAATAAAACAACACAACGTATTCTAACCTCTATTTGAGGTTATGACGCTTATCTACCGAGATGAATCTCTTAAGCAAATCAACTAGCAATTTATCTGGTAGATGCAGTACATATATGATGCATAAAATTCCTACATTTATATTATTAAACGATTTCTGTACATAGCGATATTGAGCATTCCAATTAATTACACAGTTAACCCTAATCTGCCCTAATCGTATACTATTATAAACTATAACACGTAACGGACAAATGAATGAAAACGTTGATGATACGCACGTGCGCGTATGCATTCTATGTACCTAATCCATAGACGCATAAACAATACTAAATCATATAAACATCGGCACCGTAATGAATAGAGGGTTGTGTTGACGTTCGCAACTTACAAATATTACAAATAATATAATACAAAACGCAGATATATTAATAGAAAAGTTACAGCGCTCAACTTAGATACTAATTAAATCATATTAGATATATATTATCTAATTTAATCTTTAAACTATCATTTTACATAGGTACATGTCTACTTAATATGTATGCATATTTTACCCATTTTATATTATTCGTCCTATGCACTAAATGTACAAAAGCAAAAATTCAATCTTTTTTTTTATATGAAATAAATATTTATAGAAATACAAAGCAAAATATTCTTGCAGAGTTTTGAAAAATATATTGAGAAAACATTTGCAATAAAATATTATTAATGCTACATAACATATATATTTTTTAAATGTTTTCCTAAGATATTTTCTATAATATATTTTATGTATATTATATTAATATAACTAATATTCAAGAAAGATTTAATATTTTTTAAATATTTATAAAATATGAAATAAATATAGTTGGTTACTGGGGGGTGTTCTACAGTAAGTATAGTAGGAACATTACTTAACGAATATGGTAATAACTGCTCTGAAGACGACCTCTTTAGGCCGAAACATGTAAGCCACAATTACAATTACTATTAAAGTAATCGATTGAGATTAATTGTATTATTATTTACTATTTATTATTATTTTTTTTTTCGTTAACTTCAATATTCTACGATAAATATACCGCAAACATATATCGACACATCTCAACGCGGATGATCGTACCCACTGACGACGCCTGCCGTCTAGCGCCTCTGCTGGCGTCGTCTGGGGTTTCCCGACACGGCTAGGGAAAGGGTTGGAACGCGTGCGCCGCGGTGCACGGCCGCCTAGATCTGCCGGTGAGCGCCCGATCGGCCAGTCTTTAGCGCGCCGGCATAAGTGACGCTCCTTCGATTCGCGCGATTTAGTTTTCGTTGCGCGGTTACGTGTTGTCTCTTTCGAAAAAGTTTTTCTCTCGAGCGTGAAGGTGTTCGCGAGACGCTGTGCTAGGATGTGATACCTCGGGGGGAAGTGTACACGTGCGGCCCTGGGGAAATGTGAAAAAACCAAAAACCGTTTTGGAATTTTGAATTTCGCGCGCAAAAAGTGCGATCGCAGATCGGAAACTACACGACAATTATGTGCCGTTACATAGGGGATATTATTGTTGCAATTGTTGTCGTTTTTTGTTGTAGAGGTAAGTCGACCGGTGTGTATATACAGGGTGATCTCAAGAGAAAAATGATTAAGTTGAAAACTTAATTTAAAGTTGGCAAGAATGGAGATTAACGTTTTTACATGTAAATAATATAATTTAAGAACAAATCTACTTTAAGATCCCCATCTCCAAACCGGTGTGAAGTTAGCAATAGATTTCAGCAATAGATATCTTGGCGACGAATACAGGCTTAAAACAACATATGATACTATATTCCGTTAAAATGACATGATTTTCATAGAAAAGCACTAGTAATTGACCGGTGGTATTGATAATTAATCGCACTAATGCTAAGTGTTCCGTCCTCTGAAAATTTTTACATCCGTGCCAAAAATATCTATTGTTATGGTGATGGTCACGAAAATTTTCATTTTTTTTTTTTTTGCATATCCTTAACGAGCATGAACTAGGGAATTTACACAGCTAGTATAAATCTGCTCCTACAATTGTAACATTTTTTTTTGTAAACAATTGAACTTGATACTCGACGAGAAACGGGGACACCGATTTAAAGATCGTTTATTGCTATGGTGATGTTCACAAAAATTTATAGCTTTTTTTGCGAATTCCTAACAAGTATGAAGCAGGGAACATACAGGGCGAGTATAAATCTGTTCCCACTTTTGTAAGACTATGTAGTTTCAATGTTACATGGTTTACAATCGTGATATGTGGCTAGATAATTTTCTTATAGACCTTTCTCTAAAAATTTGAATAGTGTTCTCTTGGGAGGGGTGACTACATAAAAAAAAAGAAAGTTATTGTTAAATGTAAGATTTTAATTTACAACTATATTTCGCTGGCTAATGGAGGGAGGGGCGGCAATTACCCTCATTATTTACGATATATAATTTGTAAAAAAAACTGAAAATTTTCGTGACCATCACCATAGCAATAGATGTTTTTTTAGATCGGTGTCCATGTTTCGCGTGGAATATCAAGTTCAATTGTTTATAAAAAAATGTTACAATTGTAGGAACAGATTTATACTAACTGTGTAACATATACTTTTTGAACCCTTCTCATACCATGAGCTAGATATGGTGCTTAAAGGTAATATAAATACTTCTCCAGGGCCTGATAATATTCTCTATCCAATGATAAAACACCTTCCCCCAAAAGCGAAAAGACTTTTGTTGGACTTGTTCAACAAGATATATATTAACGGAGAAGAAGTTGTAGAGCTCAAATCGGGGATTATTGTTCCAATTATAAAAAAAGGTAACCACGCTTCAACTACGGCTGACTTAAGACCCATATCATTGTTATCGTGTATTATGAAAACATTAGAAAGATTAATAAAATTTCGTCTAGAATGGTGGTTGGGAAACCAAGGATATCTCTCTGAGTACCAATATGGGTTTAAACGGGGATATAGTACTGTTGACGCTCTAGCAAACTTAGTTACAGACATACAATCTTCCTATACGAAAAATAATTATTTGATGGCAGTTTTTATTGATCTAAAAGACGCCTACAACTCTATCAATCTGCGAACTTTAAAGTCAAAACTCGTTGAAATAAATGTCGGATGTGCCTTTATCGTACCTAATAAACAACTTTATAAAAAGTTCTCACTGCCAAAAGATGCGACTGTTTATACAGCTGAAGCAACAGCGATAAGAAAAGCTATGGAATTATTTGCCAAATGGAGGAAGACTCTTTTACGATCTTCACGACTCCAAAGTGTTTTGATGAGCCTTCAGAATTTTAGTTTTTCGTCATCTCAAATGATTGGAGAAATGCTACTAATAGATTTCAGCATAAAACAATATGGCAAATCAATAAGATACGTTTGGATTAAAGGATACTCCAATATTTATTATAATGAAAAAGTAGATAGTTTGGCAAAAGCGGCATGTGGTGAGAAGATCTCAGATGACATTCTACTTCCAGATAGCGACTTTTTCGGCACTTACAAAAAAATATTCGTAATGAATGGCAGATTCAGTATTTCAATCTTTACAAAGATAAGCCAACCAATTATTTTATGCTCTTTCCAAATTTGAGAACTGCCCGTTGGTATGATAAAACTAGAGTCACAAAGAATATGCTGTCGCAAATTTTAAGACTTTCATTTAATCATGGAAGATTTCCTGCACATTTGTATAAAATCAAGCTAAAAGAAAACAATAACTGTAATTTCTGTGAAATCGAGTGCGGTGATGTCAATCATATTATCTTGGGTTGTAGCAAACACTTAGATAAAATCAATTTATTCCAGTTAGATCTATTAAATATGGGTATTCAGTTCCCAATTAACGTTAATAATCTGATATCTTTGGACAGAAAAGAGATCAATTCAAAAATTTATTGTCACATGAAAAATATAGGTTTTAATATTTAGTTTAAGTTTTTTCCTTTGTATTACTATCCTATGTGGGTTCTCCCTTTGTTCCGTTGGCCTACCTGTTTGTTCTAAGTCGCCCGATCGGCCCCGGGTGTGAAGCGTGTCTAATGTTTTCCCTTGTGGTCATACGGGTTGCTAGGTTTTTGATTTTATTATTATTATTATTATTTTTTATTATTTTTTTTTTTTTTTTTATTATTATAAATGATTTTGGTATATTATATATAAAATATGTACGTGGCTAATGGCTAACGCCAAGGCCAAAACAATAACACCAACAACAACAACAACTAACTGTGTAAGTTCCCTAGTTCATGCTCGTTAGGAATATGCAAAAAAAAAATGAAAATTTTCGTGACCATCACCATAACAATAGATGTTTTTGGTACGGATGTAAAAATTTTCAGAGGACGGAACACTTAGTATTAGTACGATTAATTATCAATACCACCGGTCAATTACTAGTGCTTTTCTATGAAAATCATGTTATTTTAACGGAATATAGTATCATATGTTGTTTTAAGCCCGTATTCGTCGCCAAGATATCTATTGCTGAAATCTATTGCTAACTTCACACCGGTCATCTCCAATATGGAAGTTTTGAAGATAAATTTTGGAAAATGTCATATATGGTGAATAAATAATTGTGAAGAGGTGGGAAAAACAACTTTAAAAAAAAAAATAGAAGCAAACGAGATTGTTTTAGGTCGTTAACAATAAATCAAAAATGTTTTTTTTGTCGGGAAGATTTCTTTTAACCACTGGATTTAGGTAACCTATTCAATCCTCATTCGCAATATGATCAATTAAATCTACCTTCCAACAAGCCATTTTTTTTTAATTTATTTATTCAAAACATCATGCTGGTAGCGACAAATAAAATGCATCTGTTGTATTTACTATATTGGTTTATCGATATTTAAAAATGTTTACAATAAATCATAAAGTTTTTATTATCGGATCATACTTTTAAAAATGGTGTAAAATTAGAAAATGGAGAATGGTTGTACTCTTTGTAGCCCCATGTATAAAAGAATTTCGGGCAGAATATCCGACAATATTGCGACAATTGACACAAGAATCAGTGGCAAAATTCCGTGAAGCAGAAAGTCTGTGTCGCGAAAACCAGGTAGTGGTGGACAATTAAAACGGATAGTTGAAAATATAACAGATGTTGAGGAGCGGATAACTCAATCACCTAAGAAATCGTTTGCTTCACAGCAAACACAACTTTCATATGAAACATGTCATACAATCTACTTAAAAAATGATCCGCACAAATTGCATACAGGTTTCCTTGCCTATGCAAGAGCTCTTACGCATTGATCACGTAACCCGACTTAAGTACTGTCAATGATTTTTGGGGCAGGATGAATAACGACAATGTTTTTGACAAATCCCTTTTCTCGGATGCAACATGGTTTCAATTATCAGGATATTTAAATAACCAAATAATGTGCGTCTGGTCTAGTCTTAATCTACATGGAATTCTTGAAATGCCCTTGCATTCTTCAAAAATAGGCGTCTGGCTTGCTGTTTCTCGCAGGCGAATTATTGGTTCAATATTCTTTAATAATACCATAAATGCGGAACGATATCGTCATAATTTATCACAACCTTTTTTAATTTAAATCAATTACATGATATTTCCAGCATGATAATGCAACATTGACAAATGTGGCAAATGCATTTTTATATAAACGGCACAAATTGCTTTAATATTATTAATTGTTAAAACAGACTGTGAGACTAACTCTATATCACGCATTGTTGTAACGAAAAGCATTTTCATGCGATTTGCTTCGAGTAATTCATCAATTAACGTTGAATAAATTGCCCTAACTCCAAGGAGGTTTCACTTTAAAACTGCTTACTTCTCATTCCTAAACTTCTTCCACCTTTAAGAAAATTGGCTTCTGGTAAGAACGATTTCAGCTAGTCACTTTGACTCTAACACAATCGAAAAAAAAAAATAGCCTTTTACAACAAAACCTACCAACGCCCTACTGACTGACATATTAAATACAAGATAACTTCATTCTCGCAACACGAATTATTAGCTTATTTCTCGAAATTAAACGAAAAATAAAAGCTCCCTCAATGTGGTCCATTTGACTTGATATTACGATCTGTTTTGGTAATCTATCATGAAGTAAAACAAAGATATGGTAAACTTCGTTCCTTTGTAAAAAAAAAGACAATTAGAAAATTACGCACTGAAAAACTTAACAACATTAACACTCGATGAAATAAAATAAAAGTCATCACAGAAGCTCCTGATACAATTTATCTTTTGCACACGGTAAAATTATGAAAAGTTATATCGGATGTGAAAAATCTCGGTACAATATTATTAATAACTGTGCGTAGAGCAAATACCAAGGTGACGAGAATAATCCATGATAATTTTTATAATATGAAAAAAAATATATGGATCCTCACACATCCTATAAGTTCGCTTTTTCTAAATTATCAAAAGTCTAAATATATCAATACAAAGAATCGCAAAAAAAATTGCGATAATAGAGGAACAAATAGCAGTTTACTTAAAATTACGAAATCTAGGTCAATACCCAAGTCACCGCTATCACAGATCTTCAGCTACATTATACATTGGCGACGCGACTGTGGCGATACAGGCATAACAAAATAATTGAAACAATTTATATCTACACAGAGAAAAGAGATTGCATTAAATGAAAAGTTTTATAACTTTTGGTTTTTATCATATTCAACGAAAGGAATACCTTTTCCCAGAAAAGCGTTTATTTTAATTGAAAGTAGCGTGCTATTTTGCCGGAAGACTATTTTCTTCTTAAGTATATGCTTTTCGACGAAAAGTAACCGTAATTAAATGGAATGCAGCTTAATTTTGATTAGTGTCTTATAATGTCTTTAAAACTTTTGTTTAAGTAAGACAATACACATTACATACTATATTGTTATTATTATGTACATATTTAACAACATATTTTAGTTTCTTTTAAGTATGTATTATCGAATTATAAAAGGTATTTTAAGTAAAAAAGCCAGACGTTTTGGTTTATTTGCGTGAACAGGCATGTATACAGTGATTTAAAACTTTTGCCTTTTAATGGAAAATGCAAGCACCTGTATTCAAGCCGAGTGCTTTTTTTACGCGGAAGTATTTTAGTTTTATTCATGTTCCCACGTGCATAAGTCTTAGATACACAAAAGTGAATATTTTTCGCGCGAGGTTAAAGAAATTTCAGAGATAATTGGAATCTTTTCAGTTAATGCCGATTTACTTATAAGCCAAGGAACTTTACAGCAGTATATAGTGTTTGAAGGTTTTAAAACTGTTCTACACGGGAAAAACGATCTTGTTGTTTTCAACCATTTTTCATGCATTTGGTTACAGTTACTAAATTGTTACTTGATTTAAGAATATTAAAAATATCCCTGTACTCAATCAAACAAATAATTTGCTTAGTGGATTTATTTGAAACTAGCCCAGTATTTATTAATTTAACTAAATATTTACATGCATGTAAAAAATAAATATCGCATTTTATTTTCGTATAGCAGTTTTCTCCCCATATAGTATAGCAGATGAGCAGATATACTTATGTGTAGTAGAGGAATTGTCATAGATGGCGCATCTCTTATTTCATTCCAGTAACAGATAATATTTCGCACAAAATAGGCTGGAAACTACGATCGTAACATACTAATCTGGTATATTTACTAGATGAACATGTGATAGGAGTTATCGCCATTGAAAGGACGATTTCTTTAACGGCACACTAGAGAGTGCTAGGGTGGTCACTGCAACCAACTCCAAATACTACAAGGATTTACAACATTCTCTAAAGGCAAATCTCCTCTCCCTAGTGCATGGGGTTTTTTGAGATAATTCATTTTCATTTCGATTAAAAATGATCACGGCATTTTGTTGTGTTTAAGTCTAAAATGAATAAATGTTATAAGAAAAGGAAAAACCTCTTGAATCAAAATGCTTACGGTTTTCTGTCAATCTGCATAGTTTTCAAGTTCAAAATAAAGAGGACTTGAATGAACTATCAATATCTTTCACTTAAAAGAATAAACTGTTTCGACGAAAAATATATTATTTCCGAAGAAATGCGTGAATTTAAAATTATATTCCTTTTTCCAAGGAAACACCAAATTATATTGGCCATATAGAAAACGCAAAAATTTTTGGTTTAATGCAATTCCTTTTAAATGAAAAGGATGTTTCTCTCAGTGTATGCAAGGATTGCAAGTTTTTTACAGTTGTTAATTTATATCTAGTTGTCAACTTCAGAATCACAGACTACCTCCAGACGACGAACTCAATGTAAATCAAGATGCCGTTTCGGATTTTTTTTCTCTCTCACAAAAATACAAAATTTAGGTAGATGGCGCTTGAGTGTTTCCCGCTTAATTTCAAAAAGTATATACTTTCATTTGTATTTATTTTAGAGGACAAAGTGTTTAAAGATTGTATTTGACTATATTGTTATTTATATACATATAAACAAGAATATAGTCCAATACAATCATTAACACATTACAATATTTTTTAAAAACTTTATTCTTCGTACTACTGCATAAAGGTACAACAAACTAAAGATAATAAACTCTTTTTGATTTTATTTTCTCATTTACAAAATATAATATGTAAAACAAGTACAAATAAACAGTCTACTAACTAGGTAACAGATAAATTTTAAATATTCATTAATAGTAAATCTTTCGTTGCCAGTATCAATAGAATGTACCATATTCGCAAAGAGAAGTCGTCGGTAGTTGTAAAACAACTGCGTATAACACCTTGATTCTTGGGCTGCATTTAAACTTGCATTACTTACGTATATTGGTGAAACTTACCTATCAAGCGTCGTGGACAGCAAAATAGCTTCTGCACTTCGGTTTAGAACGACCACAAGCTATGCAAAACATTTCGGAGAATATTCACAAATATCACTATTTTTGAAACAATTTCGAAAAAATACTTACAACAATATATATTGTAATGCATCTATTGGTAAAAATGATACCTTTTATATTAGAATATGAGGCGCCATCTCTACTACTATCTCGTTTTTAACATGTTGGTCGTACAGGTTTCTATAATACGCAGTCTTATTAAACAGCGCCTCTACACAAATTTTGATTGGGGTTTTTTGGGAAAAAAGATAACCTAACTATATTTCCATTAGATAGAAAAGAATAGAGAGAGCGGTACATATCTGAATGCGAGTTCGTCGTCTGAGGGTAGTCTGTGTTCAGAATGGTATTAACCTCAAAATTGAGGGGATATTAAAAAGTTGTTATAATAACCTCCATTATAGCACACTGGATTGGAAATTACTTCATTACTACACCGAAAAAGCAGTATGCATTATCCATATTATAAAAGATTTGACATATCGAAGCCAACATAACCTACTTTTCGAAAAGAAAATGAGGTTATGTCAATTAGATATTAATTTTTTTGAACAAGAATAATTACGGAAATGTAACGTTACAAGCACATCTAAGTTTATTTACTTTTGGGACGCGCGTAATCTTCATTACCGTTGTTTAACATACTTTGATCAAAATCTAATCTGCTTATTTGGACGCAATTTCGAAAATCCCCTTTAAATACTGACGCACAATTACCGAACATGTATTTTCCCCGAAATTCCAGCCATCTATTATTTGTTTAAGCGAATTTTCACGGTAGAACAAACGAAATATCAATTAATTATACAACTTTATTACAAAATTGAAACGACACGTTTCGAATTACTAAATATCTGTAAATGCATTTTACGCGCAGCGGTGGTCGAAATATTTTGTGATAAAACATTTCGATCAAATTAAATAAATGCTTAAATCCCCATTCCCAGTTCACCATCGGATTATGTATAACTGAATTTAATATTATACATTTTTTATATATGTACATATTGTGAATTATTAGGTGCATAATGTTCAACGCCCTATACGCAAATACATTTATTAATCAATAAATAAATTGGGCGTATTGTCGAATTTAAAATCGTCTAAATTATATTACATTCAACATATCCTTTCCCCCTCATTCGTAACAATAATTCTTCCACACCTTACGCAGCTCGTAACACTTCCCTAGCGGAAGCTTTATTATTTCCTAGCACGTCCTTTGACAGGCAGTTGTTGATTGGAATAGGAGCCAGCGTGCCTCTTAATTGGTATCCATTAACAAACGCGATTATTGCCGAGAAGTTCCGTTTCCGGCCCGGAATCCTAGCTCGGCGATAATTCGATTACTTAAACAACCCATCTCCCCACCCCTTTAACTCAATCTCCCTAGCAGACGAAGCCCAGGATTGTATTCAGCGAAATGTTGTGTAAACTTAATTGGAACGTATTGGCGAATAGTGGGGTATTCTAAACGGAGTACCTAGTTCGTAGTGCTACCAACTTGATACATAGAAATACATACACAGTTTTATTTCAGTTAGAGAGTAGAATCAGCTAGGTATGCTTAATGAAATAAGTTTGTTTCGTGTGGTGTTGAAGAAGGCATTGAGAGTTAGATACAGCATGACCATTGCATTAGTCAAAAAAGGCATGACTTTTAATAAGATCAATTAAATTTAACCGCTAGAATGTCATGGGATTTTTCTTTTTTAAATTTAAGTTGGCAGTATAATTTAAGTAAAAACGTGCTAGTTGACTTATTCTGTGGTGTGTGTGTGGTGCAGGTTATGTTACACTGTTGACAGATTAAGTTTCGTCGTTTTGACAAATAATTACATAAGGTAGTAGTAGAAGTACCATTTCCTGACAGTTTAAGAGACAGAATGATGTTAATGCTATTTTATATTGAAATATAGATTTGTAATAGGTTCATATTAATACTATTACAAAGATAATACATTAATTAATTAAAATGCCTTGGGGGTAATCATTATCACGCATTACATTTAGATTTTCCAATTTATTTGTCAGCAGCGCATTTGTACGAATTATTGACACTTGAAAATTTAATGTGTACCAATATTGACCCTCGCACTGCCAATTATTGACACATAAAAAAAAAAAGTTAATGAAATATCCATTTTGTGGTAATTTTTAACAAAAACATAAAAATATACATAATAGTATTTTAATACATGTAGTGCCATCTATGAGTTAGATTGTTTTAGGGAATTTTGTAGAATGCTAATTCATTTAAAACTGAGGGGTCAGGAATTAGTACTATACTTAAATGTTTTGTTAGATAGTATGTGTATTGGAAGCAATAGCATAGTATAGTTAGTAGGAAAGGAATCAAACAATGAAAAAATACAGAGTATTCTCTTTAAACTGAAACAGTTACATGGTTTAGCAAAAAGTGGCGACTTCTAACAGTCAATTTTTCAAAAACGTAATTCATTATCAATAACTTATAAAAAATTGTAATTAATTGTGATGTTTGGATTGCTCAACGAACACCTGTCGACAGTATGACGTCCCCGGTGTATATGCTATTGCTTCCAGTATGCTACGTCCTAATGTCCAAAGGGGAAAGGAATCGATATCTTCCCTCTTGCTTGTCGTATTTCGAATCGTACGCTTACTTATTTCCTCGGGTGTACAAATTCTTTATACTAACATTATGGATCATATTTTCAGTGAATTTACCGCTTCCCTAATTTTTCCCTTCATTTTATAAAGATGCTGTTTAACATATCCCCATAAAAAGAAGTCCAATGGGCTTAAATCAAAATCAGAAGAAGGAGTCTATTTGTTTCCAAAATGTTCTTGTAGATAATTTCTTACCAATACTGTTGAGTGAGCAGACCATCCATCTTGTTGAAAAGATCACTTTCAAAGTTAGGTTCATCTCTTACTGCAGGCAACAAAAAAAATGATTTAATTATCAGGTTATCATGGAATATATATATCCTGTTACCTGATTCAACCAGAAACATGAAACTTAGAAATCATTTTGCTTAAATTTTTGTAATTTTCTCACCTGTTGGATATTTGAATTTTTGTTTCCGAATGAAAGATTTTGAGACAAGCCCAAATTTTTTTTTTTTTTTATAAAGAATGACATTTTCGCATTAAGTTCAAAATAAAAATCTTTTCTTTCTAGTTCTGCATATTCTAGAATTTTTCCAAAGTTTCTTTGGTTACAATTAAGCCTTGTACCATTGCATGTATTATTGATTCACGTGTCAATATTTGGATAGTTGATTTGAAACCTGTACCTATTTTTGAGCCCTCATAAATAAAAATAAATTTCGTGTTTATGATTAAATTAAGCATTAGAATCTAGATTCGTATACGATGTATTTATAAAAAAAGTGAGTCTTGGAAGAAAAGTTAGGTACTCTAAATTCATTGCAAGTTTTAAGTTTAAACGCCTTAAGAACTTTAACAAGATGATTTAAATAAAAGTTCTCCTACTGCAAGTCTTAATACTAGTCCTATCTTTGAGATTTCAAGATAACACTAAAAGAATAATTTCGATTTTTAAACTTAAAATAAATGTCTGCGAGATTATTTTCAATCGAAAGTGACGCTAAAACGCAGCAAAAAAAAATATTATAGGAATAAATACAGGGAAGATGTCAGTAACTGTCCGTTTTAATGGTCTCCCACTACCTGGTTTTCGGGATGCAAACCTTCTTTCACGGAATTTTGCCACGGATTCTTGTATGATTGTCATATGTTACTGGAAGATTTGGAAATTCTGTTCGAAATTTTTCTATGCATGGCTTCAAGGAGCACAACCATTCAACATTTTATAATTTTACACCATTGCTAAAGTATTATTTGATAATAAAAACTTTATGATTTATTGGAAACGTTTTTGAGTGTCAATGATGAATCAATACGGTACACATGACAAATGTATATAATGTTTTAATTCGATGGGAAAACAATTTGACATACCAATTATATTTTTGACGTTTACGCCTGCGCCTCCACCAGTACTCCGTCACAAATTTTAAATGAAACGATCCATTTTGTGGTACCTTAAGTGAAAGCTTATTTTATTAGGATTTTGGTGATGTATCACTTGTCACTTTTTGTTTAATTTATCATCGAAAAATGATCAGGTTTGGTTTAGTATGTCAGTAAGTCTTTAATATGACAATAGCAATTAAAAAAAGAAAAACTAAGATTAAAAAAATAAACAAACAAATAACAATATTCACAATAACTGCTCAAAATGAGCACCGTGCTTTTCCATGCAGTAGCAAAGCCGGTTTTCAAATTCATATCTTTTTCAAAAGTTCCCCTTGGAATATTCCTATATATATACGGTCTCCACGTCATGCTAATGCCAGACATATGTCTTTGTGGCATTTTTGTCATATTTTGGCGGCGGTACTGAGTCCCGCCGGAGAGGTACTATTATTGGGGAGTCTCGCGATATTTTAAGGCACTAAAGAGATCGTGCCAGGTTTCTTCAGTCTTTTCGTCCGTGGGCACCGCTCAGCGGTGAGGTCTAAACAATCTCGTACACGGCGAACAATAACCTTGGGAGGGGTCTGTCCTGGGGCTCGACGACACGGGCCAAGAGGGGGTTGAGTGATTCGCTCGCCCTCAGCCATGACCGGGTGGCCAGTTCGAATATCTGGTCCGCTAGGGGTGGAACTGCCAAATCATCCCGCAGCTGTTTGTTTCTCACCATCCATGGAGCCCCAACTATCAAACGCAACATGCGATTTTGCAGGACTTCCATGGTGGTAAGATGCGTCTTGGCCATGGTACAGAGGGCGAGCGCCCCATATGTCAGGATCGGTCTCAAGCAAGTAGTATATAACAAAAGCTTAGACTTAGTGTCAAGTTTGCTCCGCCGAGCTAGAAGTGGCATATATTGGAGCTTTACAGCGAGAAACCGACCCTTGACTTCAGCAACATGCTGTCGGAACGTAAGGTCCGATCCAAAAGGAGCCCCAGGTACTAGACCCGATCTGCCCAGGGAATGATGTCTCCATCGATCTCAATCCTGTCCGACGGGACAGTTCTCCTACGAGTAAAACGGACCGCCACCGATTTAGAAGAATTTATCTTCATCTTCCACCTGGCTGCCCATTCAAGGATCTGGTCCAGCGCAGACTGGACCCGGCGAATAACCATCCCCTCACTTCTCCCAGACGAATACACGGCCGTATCATCGGCGTAAAGGCCCAAACTAACCGCTGTACTTCTAGGAATATCACTAGTGTAAATAATAAATAACTCCGGGCCAAGCAGAGAGCCCTGCGGTACACCAGCCCCTATCGGCCGGACTGAAGAGCAAGCGCTCCCGACCTTAACCGAAAAGGTACGACCCGATAGGTATGATCCGACCAGTCTCACCAGGCAAGGATTATTGCCTATTATTGCCATCTTACACAGCACACCGTCATGCCATACAGAATAAAAAGCCTTCTGAAAATCTAAGAACACCGCCACAGTTGTTTCCCTCCTCTCGAATCCGTCCCGGATTGCTTCCGTTAAACGAAACAGCTGGTATTCGGTAGACAACCCAGCTCGGAAGCCGAACTGCTCGTCCGGGAGAGGGTTGATAGTAGCCATGTTTTCAATATTCCTACACACGTTCATAATTCGTTGACGTAAATCGTTTAAATCTATTGGTTGTGTCTTATAAGTTTCTGAGATATGAGAAATTTTACAAGCACGTCATTGACACTCGAAAAAATAATATCTAGCAATATAACATCAAAGCTGTTTGGAATGTATTCAGATATAATTCACCGACCTTCCAAATAATAAAACATTACCTCAAACAAAAAACTTCCTTCATCCTTGTAATGCCTTCCATATTTATTGATTTATTTCGTTTTTTCGGTAATGTGGATCATACTATCTTACTTGAAAAATTAAATACTTACGGCATTAGAGGCAATTTATGAAATCGTAAACAAAAACTAATGATGAATGAATATTCATCTAATGCAAGCACTGTAGATAGAGGAGTACCACAGGGCTCTATTCTGGGCCCTCCACCTTTATCTCTTAGCTCCAAATATTGCGCTTTATGCTGACTATATTAGCTCAATTGATGTTTCACTTGCTTTTAATTGGCAGATTTGCTAAGTGTGAGTTATACTTTAAAACTTGCACGTCTTTATCTTCATCAGACATTTTTTCAATTTCTATTTTTCTCAGTGCATAGTCGTACTCGACCTTTGGAAAATCGAACTTGTGTATAGCAACATTATATTAATGTGAGGGTGAAAGACTTCAGCTATTTAAAAATCTTTGTTCTCCACATGCTGTTTATAAAGTGTAAATTCCCTGTCCGCACCCTCAATAAATACCAATTTAACGATCCCAAACCGGAAATACGTTTTCATTTGAGTGTTCCCAAACCACGAAGGGTCACAGCTCGCTATCCGGTGTCAATGCTATCGCATCCCTATCGTTTTATTTTTTTTTTGTGCGCTGCTCTCAATTTCTTAATGTTTTCTTAATAAACACTCGCTTCCCCAGACGCAATACCACCCTTCATCCCACGATCCGCCATGCCTATAACAGAGCCTCTCTGATCGCGCGGAAGGGCCTGCCATTGTTTGCACCTCAAATATTATATTTATATTTCATAAGGGTAGACGCCGTGCCCTTGTGCGTCGCTATACCGAGCGTTCCGATGTTTATATTAGTGCGTTACGTGCACGCTGGAGGGCGCTTCGTATGTCTGCGTATAGTCGAGCCGGAGTTCCGAATGTTTAAGGTTCCGCTTATATTTGCCGAACGAAATTCGATGTAAAATAAGTCAAACAGAACTTTTAAACTCCTCCACACTGGACGGACTGTGAAAGTTGTAGGAGTGGGGTTGAGAGAGGGGTGGACGCGGCGTGGGGTCGGATCGAGCCCCGGGGCGACGCGTTAGAATAACGAGGGGAAGCAGGGAAGTTTCGGCGAAGTTTTTCTTGCCTTTCTTCCTCGTGAATGGATTAAGAGTTAATCATCCTTTTAAATATACTCAAGGAATTTTTTTTTTGATCGAAGAAAGGAAAGGGGATTTGGGGTGAGGTTGTAATGAGATTAGGGGTTTTTGTTTTCGACAAATGTATATTTAATTAAATTACGTTTCAATTTTAGAAGTAATCTGAATAAATCTGTATCTAATAAGGCTGTCTTTTTGCAATAATATAATGTAAGAATTGTTTTATCCTTGTAAATGTTTGTAATTCGTGCTGAGAAACACTATCTCCTATTGCAATTAAATTATTCTATAAATTACAGTCTCTCTGATAAACTTTATAGATACTGCTGTGGACGAACACCTTGTTTTCGCGAGAGTTTTTTTTTTTAAGTTGCACAGATGTTTTCATGTTTGTTCCGATAAGCCTTTGTCAATGTTGCGAAAAAGTTTTCACAGATATTTTATTTTGTATAAGATTTTGTTAATGATTTGATTGTATGATTTATTTTGTTAAGTGTTCAGTTGTTTTAAATTAATTTCATTTATTAATATGTTTTGCATTCACCAGTTTTGTTTATGTTATTATGTTTTGAGATTTCGTCCGTTGGCGGACTGATCTCTGTGCGACTTCGCTGTAAGCAGCGGTCGGGTTTGTCAGTCAGTTCCTTGACAGATGCCGGTGTAAGTAGACGTTATTTTTAAGTATTTGCTGCCATTTTGTTATATCATTTGATTTTGAGATTTGAATTCGCGTTTATTGTTATATTTCGTCCATCAAGGAACTCGCTTGATAATAATTGTTATTATATTGTTGTGTGCACAATTTAGATATAAGATCATTTATTATTTTACGTGCAGGAAGATATATTTCAGCCTAGTTTTTTTTTCAATAATAATTTTATAGAATTAATTTTTGGTTTTCTAGTTTGCTGATTAGTTTTGATTTTTTAATCACCTCGGGTTGGGTGAATACAAGCATTGTGCTTGTATTTAAATTTTTCTGTTGTAATTTTACTTGAATTGTCCACGTTTAATTTAGTTTGTTTTAATTCGTGGATTGAATTGTTATAAAAAGGATTATCTTCTTGAACAAATTTGTTTTTGCTTTGTTAAAGGATTTAGCATTGTCCTTTTGTAATTTTAGAGTCTTATGCAGTTTTTGATTTCGGCCATAGCTCTATGTTCATGGGTTTTCTTTCTGCAATTTGTATTAACATTTTTTTTTTCTTTTTTTTTATATAATAAAATTCTGATTGTTGATGAACGTCTTTTAAAATTCTGTTCTTTTATTTTTGATTAAACCTTTTCAATTTTTGGGGTAATTAAAGAAAGTCAGATTTCTTTCACCCGCCCTTTTAAATTTATCCGTTGAGCGAGCTAATTTAATTTTCCTTTTTTAATTTTCATTTTGCATTTTCTTTGGTACATTCAGTACACAGCAATACGTGTTCGTGGAATTTCTTTTAACTTTTTAAAATCATAACTTTTGAATAGGTCTCAGTATATTAAAATAGGTAGCTCAGTAACTAGTGATATCAGTAATTTAATTCAGGGGTGCCTCAGTGGTGTGTTTTGGGGCCACTTTTCTTTGCCATTTACATTAACGATATTTGTCTTTATTTTAGTAACTACAATAATACACATTTGTGTATTTATGTGGATGATACCTCTATTATTATTACTAGAAAAGATTCAAAAGAATTATACCATTAAATCAATAATGTTTATCAAAAAGTTAAAATTTGGTCTGATCAAAATAAATTATGTTTAAATTTAACAAAAACATTTTGTAAGATGTTTCGATTAAAAGAAAAAGACTGTGGCAGGTTCAATTAATATTGCTTGTGCAGGCGATGTTAGGCTGTTGGCCGTCTTGTTTGATACCATTTTGACTGATATTAATTTGCTTTGTGAACGTCTGCGGGAAGTTTGTTATGCTCTTCGATTTATGTCTAAACACTGCAGTCAACATGTACTCTTAAATTTATATTATGCCAATTTTTATTCGCAATTACGTTACGGTATTAAGATATGAGATAGTGATAATTGGCAGCGCATTTTTGTGCTGCAAAACTGTGCTGTCAGTGTGTTGTCAAGCATTGCTTTTCGAGAATCGTGTAGACGATGCGTTTAAAAAATTGAAAATTTTAACTTTGCCTTCAATATAGAGTGCGGTAACCACTTCTGGAATAAAATTATTTTTCATGTTATTCTAGAATTTTGTGCTCAATTTTTAATTCTAAAGATACGCTTTGTGAATGAAATTTGAAATATACCAGGCTGGTTCATGTAAGTGCAGCACAAAGTAGATGATTTTTTTTTAAATTGAACACCCTGTATATTTTTTCATTTTTGAAGTCTTCTTAGTGAACTGATTTCAACAATCTATAACACTTATGATCTAAGTGGTTAATTAGGTTAATTGCAGGGATTAAAACTATGAGATTCCGAAAAAATTTGCCCAAAATGTTCTCCATTTACTTGTTGGCAATAACCTAATCTATAATAAAACTCTTTCTAAATTTTTCTAAAACTTAAGGTGAAATATTCTTAATTTCTAATTTTTTTTGTTTGAGATCATTAATGTTATCTGACTTTGTTGCATACTAACACTTAAATTAAAAATTGATGTGTTCGAGCTTTTGATAACATAAGAAATAATTTTATTCCATAAGTGTTTACCACACTGTATATTTTATAATTATGCTCATTTATAAATACAAATCGTTTCTTTTTTTGAAAAAATTGAATTATTCCATGAGTACCCTACACGGTTTAAACACAAATTTGCATCCTGGCTCATATAGAACTACAAAATATGAAAAATCTACTTTTAGTGTTGGTTGTAGACTCTACAATGAATACTTTCCTTAATTTTTGTGACTATTATTCTCTATGAATTTGCAAATACGTAATTCTAATTATCTTCTATGCCATCTAATAAAAAGTTATCCCTATGAAGTTACAACCACCTTTATCTATATATTCCCTTCTCTACAAATATCTACTTACGAAAGGTATTGTACCACACACTGGTATCATAAATTGATACAAATGTGACGTCTCAATTGAATTAGCCGTTCGTGAAATTGATACATCCTTGCTAGCTGACATTGCTCGTGCTTATTTCTTCCAGAGTGTTCTAAAAAATATCTCCGGGTAACGTCAATTCTGTTTCTGTGGTGTTTACGTGTAAAGTAAACACGAGAGAATTTTATTGGACGTTTTTTATTCAATTGTAATCTTAGAATTCTTGTTTTAATAGTACTATTGGAAAATAATATAAAAATAATTAATTAGTTCTATTTAAAAGAAGATATTAATTATACTCATTCTCAGTGACATTCAAAGTGTTACATCTAGAAAGATGAATTTGTTCAACTTGATTTTTTGGCAATGTGATAATTTTACATCACAAAAATGATACAATAACATTTGCAAGAAATTTTATTAACATGTAATACGAAAACACAACAATGATGTGTATGGTGACTTCGTAGCAGAGAACACTCCTGTACACGTCTACACTGAGAAAAGAGATTGCATTAAATGAAAAGTTTTATAACTTTTGGTTTTTATCATGTTCAACGAAAAGAACACCTTTTCTCAGAAAAGTGTTTATTTTAATTGAAAGTAGCGTGCTGTTTTGCCGCAAGACTATTTTCTTCTTAAGTACATGCTTTTCGACGAAAAGTAACCGTAATTAAATGGAGTGCACCTTAGTCTTAATTAATATTTTATAATGTCTTTCTAACTTCTGTTTAAATAAGACAATACACATTACATATTATCTTGTTATTATTATGTACATATTCAACAACATATTTTAGTTTCGTTTAAGTATTATTGAATTATAAACAATATTTTAAATAAAAAAAGCCGGATGTTTTGGTTTATTTGCGTGAACACGCATGTATACATTGATTTAAAACTTTTGCCTTTTAACGGAAAATGCAAGCACCTGTATTCAAGCTGAATACTTTTTTACGCGGAAGTATTTTAGTTTTATTCACGTGCATAAGTCTCAGATACACAAACAATAATGAACGAAAGCGAATATTTTTCGCGCGAGGTTAAAGAAATTTCAGAGATAATTGGAATCTTTCCAGTTAATGCTGATTTACTTATAAGGCAAGGAACTTTACAGTAGTATATAGTGTTTGAAAGTTTTAAAACTGTTATACACGGGAAAAAACGATCTTGTGGTTTTCATCCATTTTTCATGCATTTGGTTACAGTTACTAAATTATTATTTGATTTAGGAATATTAAAAATATTCCTATATTCAAGCAAACAAATAATTTGATTAGTAGATTTATTTGAAACAAGCGCAGTATTTATAAATTTAACTAAATATATGCATGGAAATAAAAATAAATATCGCATTTTATTTTCGTATAGCAGCTTTCTCCCCATATAGTATAGCAGATGAGCAAATATACTTATGTGTAGTAGAGGAATTGTCGCATAGATGGCGCATCTCCTATTTCATTCCAGTAACAGATAATATTTCGCACAAAATAGGCTGGAAACTACGATTGTAACATACTAATCTGGTATATTTACTAGAACAACATCTGATAGGAGTCATCGCCGTTGAAAGGACGATTCCTTTAACGGCACACTAGAGAGTGGTGGTCAACTGCGACCAACTCCGCCCAATACTACTAGGATTTATAACATTCTAAAGGCAAATCCCTCATTAGGGCATGGGTTTTTGGAGATATTGATTTTCATTTCGATTGAAAATATTTCTTTTTCCAAGGAAACACCAAATCATGTTGGCCATATAGAAAACGCAAAAACTTTTGGTTTAATGCAATTCCTTTTAAATGAAAAGGATATTTCTCTCAGTGTAGGCATCGACAAAATGAAATGGTGCAATAACTAAACATTTGTGTAGTGGTCAGTTCTCATAAAAAGGCATAAAAACTAAGATATATTTTTTTTCGCAAAAAATTATCAAAGATAAAGGTTCACATTCCTACCATAGCTTGATAGACCGGTGTGAACTTGGCAAGCAACTTTATTAAAAAAAAATAAACGTAGTACGGTTCGATTGTACTTCGTTTGTACCCGTTTGTACCACCTTCAGTTTCGTTTGTACCTCAAAGGTTAAAAAAATAAAAAGGGTTAAAAAAAAATTCAGCAAGCGAGTACAAGATATTTAAAAACGGACAACGCCATTCGAAAGAGCATCGTTTGTACCCGTTTGTACCACCTTCGGTTTCGTTTGTACCTCAAAGGTTAAAAAAATAGAAAGGGTTAAAAAAAATTTCAGCAAGCAAGTACAAGTTATTCAAAAACGGACAACGTCAATCGAAAGAGCATCGTTTGTACCCGTTTGTACCTCCATTTAAATCGTGTGTACTTCCTCCAAACCGGAAGTAGAAACATTTGAAAATAAGTAAGTCGACGAGAGAAATTTCGCTAATTTTTGAGATATTGGAAAACGGCCAAGGCTATTCGAAAAAGCATTGTCTGTACCCGTTTGTACCTCTTTTTACATCGTTTGTACTTCAACCAAACGGGAAGTAGAGCCAATTCAAAATATGTCAAAGAGAGAAATTTGGCTATTTTTTGAGTTATCAAAAAACGGCCAACGCTATTCGAAAGAGCATCGTTGTACCCGTTTGTACCTCTTTTTACATCGTTTGTACTTCAACCAAACCGGAAGTAGAGCCAATTCAAAATATGTCAAAGAGAGAAATTTGGCTATTTTTTGAGTTATCAAAAAACGGCCAACGCTATTCGAAAGAGCATCGTTTGTACCCGTTTGTACCTCTTTTTACATCGTTTGTACTTCAACCAAACCGGAAGTAGAGCCAATTCAAAATATGTCAAAGAGAGAAATTTGGCTATTTTTTGAGTTATCAAAAAACGGCCAACGCTATTCGAAAGAGCATCGTTTGTACCCGTTTGTACCTCTTTTTACATTGCTTGTACTTCAACCGAACCGGAAGTAGTGACAATTCAAAATATGTCAAAGAGAGAAATTTGGCTATTTTTTGAGTTATCAAAAAACGGCCAACGCTATTCGAAAGAGCATCGTTTGTGCCCGTTTGTACCTCTTTTTACATCGTTTGTACTTCAACCAAACCGGAAGTAGAGCAATTCAAAATATGTCAAAGAGAGAAATTTGGCTATTTTTTGAGTTATCAAAAAACGGCCAACGCTATTCGAAAGAGCATCGTTTGTACCCGTTTGTACCTCTTTTTACATTGCTTGTACTTCAACCGAACCGGAAGTAGTGACAATTCAAAATATGTCAAAGAGAGAAATTTGGCTATTTTTTGAGTTATCAAAAAACGGCGAAGGCTATTCGAAAGAGCATCGTTTGTACCCGTTTGTACCTCTTTTTACATCGTTTGTACTTCAACCAAACTGGAAGTAGAGACAATTCAAAATATGTCAAAGAGAGAAATTTAGCTATTTTTGAGTTATCAAAAAACGGCGAAGGCTATTCGAAAGAGCATCGTTTGTATCCGTTTGTACCTCTTTTTAATTGTTCGTACCTCAAAGAGAACCGGGCAGAGACATTTGAAAATATGTCAGACAAAGAAATATTACTAATGTTTGAGATATCGCAAAGTGGCTAACACTATTCGAAAGAACATCGTTTAAAACAGTTTGCACCTTTTTTGAAATCGTTTGTACTTCGCCGAAGCCGGAAGTAGTTCTTTTCAATATTTATGTTACATTTTTGTCTCAATTGAACAAGCTTCTCATCCCCTATTTTAGAAAACATATAAATACAGATATTCTGCATTTTTCCAAATTGGGTAAGACAACCTAGTAATGTGACCATTATTTATTAATTAACTATGTATTTAATCTACACTTTGTGAGACCTTTAAGTATATTCTTAAATAAGTGTGTTGTTTTTAAATCAACTCTTATTATATATTTCTATATCTCTGGTTACAGATACCGGTTGTAAATGTATTTTAATTATCTAATTATTATGAACCTCTGACAGAGAGATTATGAAGAGAAATATTCAATTGAGTCGTGTAGCGGCACATTCAACGAATTGAATCAAATGGCATTGCCCGTAGTGCGATATCTCAAACATTAGCGAAATTTCTCTCTCATATCTTCAAATGCTTCTACTTCCGGTTTAATGAAATTGATTGAATTGTCTGTACTTCCGGTTTGGTTGAAGTACAAACGATGTAAAAAGAGGTACAAACGGGTACAAACGATGCTCTTTCGAACAGCCTTCGCCGTTTTTTGATAACTCAAAAAATAGCCAAATTTCTCTCTTTGACATATTTTGAATTGTTACTACTTCCGGTTCGGTTGAAGTACAAACGATGTAAAAAGAGGTACAAACGGGTACAAACGATGCTCTTTCGAACAGCCTTCGCCGTTTTTTGATCACTCAAAAAATAGCCAAATTTCTCTCTTTGACATATTTTGAATTGTCTCTACTTCCGGTTTAGTTGAAGTACAAACGATGTAAAAAGAGGTACAAACGGGTACAAACGATGCTCTTTCGAACAGCCTTCGCCGTTTTTTGATAACTCAAAAAATAGCCAAATTTCTCTCTTTGACATATTTTGAATTGTTACTACTTCCGGTTCGGTTGAAGTACAAACGATGTAAAAAGAGGTACAAACGGGTACAAACAATGCTTTTTCGAATAGTCTTCGTCGTTTTTTGATAACTCAAAAAATAGCCAAATTTCTCTCGCCGACTTACTTATTTTCAAATGTTTCTACTTCCGGTTTGGAGGAAGTACACACGATTTAAATGGAGGTACAAACGGGTACAAACGATGCTCTTTCGATTGACGTTGTCCGTTTTTGAATAACTTGTACTTGCTTGCTGAAATTTTTTTTAACCCTTTCTATTTTTTTAACCTTTGAGGTACAAACGAAACCGGAGGTGGTACAAACGGGTACAAACGATGCTCTTTCGAATGGCGTTGTCCGTTTTTAAATATCTTGAACTTGCTTGCTGACATTTTTTTTAACCCTTTCTATTTTTTTAACCTTTGAGGTACAAACGAAACCGGAGGTGGTACAAACGGGTACAAACGATGCTCTTTCGAATGGCGTTGTCCGTTTTTAAATATCTTGAACTTGCTTGCTGAAATTTTTTTTAACCCTTTCTATTTTTTTAACCTTTGAGGTACAAACGAAACTGAAGGTGGTACAAACGGGTACAAACGAAGTACAATCGAACCGTACTACGTTTATTTTTTTTTAATAAAGTTGCTTGCCAAGTTCACACCGGTGCTTGATAGTCATATAGTCATTCTGATGCCAAAAAATCAAGTTGAATAAATTGTTCATTAGGGATGTAACACTTCTAGTGTACATCACCTACAAAATACACCATAAAAAATCGTGTTCATAAGACTTGACAATTAATGGATATTCTGATTAAATGGTGTTGTAACAATTTTTCCCCTTCAAAATTTAATCTTGATTACTCGACTAAAAACGCAAACATCACAATTACCCTGACAGTATATTTCACCAATCCGAATCAACAGAAAACGAAAAAAAAAACGAAAAAAAAGATAACAAATTGACGGGGCAACTGTATTTCCAATACCTAGCCGTCATGAATTTCAACTCACTAGCGAAAAAACCCAATTATCGTTCGAATTTAGGTTCTGACAGCCCTCGAATATCGGACAACTCACTAATGTGACCGAAAACGAAATAAAAAAAAAAACTCCCAGATTTTTTTTTCCGCTCCTGGAAATGAGCGAGCCGCTTCGAAAACGATTGTGTTTACTAGCGGCGCGCATCGATCATAACTTTCTCTGCGGCCCGAAAATTCTCATTGTTGTCTACGGCTGCGCAACTAGGCGACAAATTATGATCGAATTCGTTTTCATTACTTCGAACCGAAGGGTTGAATGGCTCCCCGCTGGCTTCTACGGTCCCTTCTGGAAATGTCAGATACGTATTAATTATAGGAGTATTTTCTTCTCGGGAGAGATTCGTTGGGGGAAGGATGAAGGGAAGCGATGAAACGAAATTGTGCCAAGGAAGAGGGTTTATTGATTGGTGGATCGGGTTGCTTGCTTCTTTTATAGTATTCGATACGTTATTTTTTTCTCCATTAAGATCCATTATATGTGATGTTCGAAGAGTAGGTTTTTGTAATAATCATAACTGATTTTGAATAAATTTTTGCGGGTAGTTATAACTAATAAACCCTTAATTAGCACTGATAATAACTGTCACTCCTAAATAATTACATACAAGGAACTGGTAGGTCTTCAGCACTTAGGCTTATGCATAGTCAAGCGCCGATAAGTAAATAGCACGGTACTGATTATCAAAGACTCTTAGATGAACTTAAGGAAGCACTCGTTTGGGATGCCATGTGACGCCATGGTCCAAAAATTCAATCTGGATAAGGAAAATATCGGCTTATAATACCAGATAAGAAGGACCGGAAGACAAGCACTCCAGTAAGAGCGGATTCAAATTGATATACAGCCCTAACAGCCAGAAATATTACATAGATATTTTTAAAAATATATTTTATAAATATTTTTCGTGAGAGGTTTTTGAATATATTTTTCATATTTTTTTCTAAATATAGATAATAATTCAATTAAAATATTTATTCCATATTTTAAAATTAATGTAAGCGCTATATTTTTTCTAAAATATTTGTAAAATATTTATATGAAAATTGAGATTTTTTTATGCAATCTATTTAATTTGTCAAAATGAACTAAAATTGTTTTTGGTTATTTAGAATGTATAACGTCGACAACGAAAAGTTGAAACATACATAGAGTTGTCTAAAAGGCAAGAACTTGTTTTTTTCACACTCACCATACAAGTTAATAATAAATAATTCTGGCATCTTTTAAGGCATACTGGAGGTTTATCAAATTAATCACTATTTTTTAATTGAAGTATTCTAAATAAAAAACAAACGTATTTATTATCATTTTATTTGAATAAGCCAATAAAAATGAAAAATACTCATTTTTAAGTCTAGCCTTGGCTGGTGCCAGGTACAACCCTATGGCTTTTTTCATATCTTCGGTAGTGGCGCTCTCATGGCGTTTCCTTGTGGCCTCTAAAACAATGCCAATTGTATTAGATCATACCATAAATAAAACATCGTACAACATTATCAACACCTACTAATACATTTGGAGCATTTACAATAATTGGAGTGGTAGCTGCATTCTAATATTTACGATACTTATTTTTACTTTATTTCATAATATTTGAAAACATTCTACGTACAAACAATAAAACAACACAACGTATTCTAACCTCTATTTGAGATTATGACGCTTATCTACCGAGATGAATTTCTTAAGCAAATCAACTAGCAATTTATCTGGTAGATGCAGTACATATATGATGCATAAAATTCCTACAATTAGATTATTAAACGATTTCTATCCATAGCGATATTGAGCATTCCAATTATCTTATAAATGCCATGACATGTTCAAAGTTTTGCTTACCTCGTAGTCACCACAAAAACTAAAACACCCCGCAACAATTAATTACACAGTTAACCCTAATCTGCCCTAATCGTATACTATTATAAACTATAACATGTAACGGACAAACGAATGAAAACGTTGATGATAAGCACGTGCGCGTATGCATTCTATGTACCTAGTCCACAGACGCATAAACAATACTAAATCATATAACACCGGCACCGTAATGAATAGAGGTGTTGTGTTAATGTTCGCAACTTACAAATATTACAAATAATATGATACAAAACGCAGATATATTAATAGAAAAGTTACAGCGCTCAACTTAGATACTAATTCAATCATATTAGATATATATTATCTAATTTAATCTTTAAACTATCATTTTAAATAGATACATACCTACTTAATATGTATGCATATTTTACCCATTTTATATTATTCGTCCTACGCACCAAATGTACAAAAGCAAAAATTCAATCTTTTTTTTATATGAAATAAATATTTACAGAAATACAAAGCAAAATATTTTTGCAGAGTTATGAAAAATATATTGAGAAAACATTTGCAATAAAATATTATTAATGCTACATAACAATTTTTTTTTAGATGTTTTCCTAATATATTTTCTATAATATATTTTATGCACATTATATTAATATAACTAATATTCAAGAAAGATTTAATATTTTTTAAATATTCATAAAATATGAAGGAGATGGCTCTAAAACGGAGAAGCGTAAAGAAGCCTAAAAGGCTCTTTCTTTCAATAAGCTTCAGCAAAGACACAACGGTGTTCCAAGCTGAGATTGCTGCAATTTACCATTGTGCCAAAGAAATAGAAAGATGGTGCGACCCAGGTAAAAGCGTCGCTACCTTTTCTGACAATCAATTCACACTTAAAGCGATTAGTAAATGCGGATTCTAAGTTGATTTGGGACTGCGTAAACGCTCTAAATGAAGTGGGTACTTAGAGGGATTTAACATTGGCATGGGTTCCTAGCCACTCAAGCGTGAGGGAAAATAGGACGGCGGACAAGTTGGCCAGGCGTGGTTCGTCAAGGTCATTCCTTGGGCTTTCCTGCCCCTTCTTTTGGCATTACCAAATCGCAAATTAATAACCATCAATGAATGGATGTATAATCAGTCCAGAGAGTGGTGGTAAAAGTCACCGGGATAGAGACAGGCAAAAAAGTTTCTATTAGACAGAAGCTTGAATGTACTGAGGATCTACTGAATAAAGATAAGAACACGGACACAATGATTGTAGGTCTGCTGACTGGGCATTGTAGACTAAATAGGAATATGTACAACATAGCTCTAGTTACTTACTTAGTTAGTAAGTGACAGCATTATCCACATGATTTCCTTTAATCGTCCCCTCCATTGCGACCACTAGGGTCTATTGCAGAGCTGGGCTGGGACTCTGCGTACAATAGAATTCTATTTATCGCTTCATTTCTACATCATTTGTGCTCTGTGTGGTAATAGTCGATTTCTATATGCCGCCATACTGTCCCCTAAAGACGATACGTCCACACACCTCGCTTTGAAGGATAGATAGATCGTTTAGGAAAGGATAGCATTTACTAGTTGATGGCATATTGATGGCTTACTTCACAGCTTACTTTTTGAGTTTAAAAGAGGTGTGAAATACTTGGAATGTATAAACGGATCGCCTTTTTCGCGTAGAATACGTCGTTTTATATTAAAGATGCACATATCTTCTAACGCTTCTTCTTCATCCACACCCATAATTAATGTATTGGGAACATTTAAATCAATAAATAAAGATTAGCAATAAAAAATATAACAAATATTTTTCGCAGTTCTAACCTAAACAACTTCTTTATTCTCACTTAATGCTACCTATGTGTTGTCTTTTTCATAAAAATTACTAGGACGTCACGCCAATAAATTCTAAACGGTTCACCCATTTAAAAGATTATATTTCTATTCCTAAATTCATTGCACTTTTTATAGGCACACAGAGTAGCAATTCACCATGTTGTCGACTTCAAACGTAGAATATTACTATAGAAAACTATAATAGAATTCTATTGTACACAGAGTCCCAGTCCTGATATTATCTTAGAGTTCATCCAACAAGTTCAGGCCCTTAACGTAGCTCAGTATCTTGCTCAATGAGGTTGTTTTTAGGTCTTCCAGAGACTGGTCAGCCTTTCCGAAGGTCACATACCTGATTCTTCTATCTGCTCGTGTTCTTAACGCAGTCGGCATTCAGTCTCATCAGAGAGCCTGATCCTGTGTAGATGCTTCCTGAGTTTACAGTGACCTATAAAGACAGAGACATGACCTTGACATTTTTACGGTCAAGTTCTAGCAGTTCCTTTTGTTCTGGCATGACTAGGTGCAATACACTCTTTCGCATGCACCAAATCAGGGCAATTGCTTCAATACTGGATGATTTTCTGGTTTGCCCAAAATTTGATATGCTACCGTAGGTGTTATGCCAATTATGCAGATTCTGGTCCCTGAAATTGTTCCGCAGCACCCTTTCTCATTTCAAAGAATAAGTGAGTGCCTAGTGTCCCAGATTAGGGATAGATTATTAGCTATCTCCAATGGTTTAGGGTAGTGATCTATAAAACTGCTTCTTTACGTTAGCAAGTACAATCTGCTTCTCCTACTTTTTGTTAAAGGTTTTCCTTAAATAGCAGTATACGTTAAACAGGTTAACTGTTCCTACAACTTTGCACACTGCTTTGTTATCGCCATTCATTCAATATTTATATGTATTTATATTGCGGACGACTCTATTTTTATTCAGTAACGAGTGGAGATATATACATACATTTACATAAACATACGTATATGAATAGCTTTATATATATTGTAATGTAATGTAATATTAGATATGGAATTCAATATGTATTTACTTATTATAGGATTTTAGTATTTGCATAAAATTAAAATATATAATTTATATTATTTTATAAATGGAATTAATGTTAAATTTAATACAAACAAAACATATAACACTTTATAAATGTTGATATTTCAAAATTTCAAAGTCATTTAAAATTGTCAAAATAAAATATGATGTTTGGGAGGCTGTGTGTAATTCATGATATATATGTGTTCTGGTGCACATGGTGATATAAAAAAAAGTGATTTTATTATTGATTAATTACGAAAAAATGATTGATTGATTTGGAAAAGATAAAATAATAGTTCTAGAAATTAAGAACGTATAATATAAAGAAATATTAAACGCAAGTTGATATAATTATCATCTCAAGAAATACTATTCGAAGAAATATTATTCAAAGGTTGATTTCAAGCTGAGGTGCAAAAATTGAGGAGGAGCTGTTGAAGAGGAAGATATAGATGAATTGTTTCGAGAGATACTATTGAGAGATAAGTTTGGTTTAAAGTTAAGGTGCAAAGGTTGAAGAGGAGCTGTTATTTGAAGAAGATTTGATTCAAGGTCGGACTTTAATATTTATTTTTTTATTTGATTGCAAAATTTATCTATTTACATACACACATCATATATAAAATTCGAGTTAGTAGGGATTGAGATAGGGTTTTGTTAAGATTTTGTAAATGAAATAGTATAAATTATATATAAATTATAAATATTCAACAATAATTAATATTTTTTTTATTATTATTTCAAAATTTTGGATATCGATATTTTGTGGAATCAAACACATGTTTTAGACAACCGAATTCACAAAATTAAATACACCCTGAGAGAGAGTAACATTACAATATATACGTAACTAATAATGATCTGCTAACATAAATAATTAATTAATAAACGAAAAAATATAGTTTCTTGAATGGAAAAGTATAAATTGGCATTTTATATCAATTATAAAACGGTGATTGTCACAAGTAATAATAATAACTGGTAATAGGTTCTGAGGGATTACGTTTCATAATGAGCGAGTTTCTGTAATGACATGTATTATGTGTTTTTGCATAAGTATTTCTTAGCCAAAATCGATTTAAAAACTAGGAAAACTAATCAGTGAAACTTACATTGTGTGGGGTTGTTACACAAAATAACTATTATTAATTGAAATAAAATTGTCTCCACCTGGGCTTGATAAAAACAATATTTCTACGTAGTTGTTAGAGAATTCCGTTAATTTTTTATTCTCTTATTTACTTAAGCGGGTGCGATGTTCGTATATTCGTTATTTCTAGAAGGTTTTTTTTACCTAGTATGCTTGTCATTTATTTAACACACCACTAAGATATAAGTATTTTTAGAAATATCTTCTTTATTATGTTTGTTAGTTCATTTTTACATTTTTATTTTACGGTAAAAAACATCTATGATACATAGATAGTACAACAAAATAAACATGAACTATTTCTTACAATAAAATGTTTCCTGAATTTGTAATATCAAATAAATATAGCCTCTATGTATTTTTCTTCGTTTCTTGTATTATAATTAACCCCAAATAGCAGCTTCTTTCGATATTGAATAGCTGCTACAAACTGCTAACGGTTATTAGCTGCTACGTAAAAAGCAGTTTGCTTCGTAGCAATCCATCACTAATTTAGGGTGTGTTTAGAGGGCAGAGTGTCATCCAGGAAAACGAGGATCACAATAATCTAATATAATCTAATATAAAGATATTAAGTTAGGTACCTTAAGGGCCTGAAATAAAACTTACAATTTATTATTGAATTAAATATTCTAAATAAGAATAATAATTATCCACCTATTTTTATTCTTATTCTGTATAAATTTCGCTCAGTTTATGCTCCAATATACCTACTGACATACTGAATCAACTTAACCGCGCTTTACAACTAACACTTCAGCACCTCAATTCCCACTGCTCTCCCGAGGCGGTGTCTGCTTTTGTAATGTTCCGACAATACTCGTAAAATGCTATCGCTGCCAGCATGAGGGCAGCGGCTTCCTCGTAAACTGCCATCCCCTTCAAACCACGTAGACGGGCTCGAGCGGTCGTGACTTGAACGAAACGTTTTCGTTAATTTTATTGCCGGCTGTAAAGATTATTCGCTACGTCCAGTTTCTGACGAACTGATACTAGGACATTAATGTGTATTAAGTGCAAGTTGTCGAAGTGTTTTAATGCTGTGGAGATAATTGGGGATCGTTGTGATAACGATTGATTGATGTAGGGGCGGTTTTGTTTATCAAGTGCGTTCGCGTGAGTCATAAGTGTGATGAGGGTAAATTGACGTGTATAGGGGAATATACAAAGTTATATTAGACATCTTAGAGTACAATACACCAAAGGCGTGGTGAAAAATGTCTTTCAGGCTAATTCTAAGATTTTTTTTTCCTATGTGCTTATTATAATTGTATAAAACAATACCCTAGAAGATATTATTGCTTTAAATTCATAATCTAATTTAAGTTATCCCTGTAAAATGAAACATTTGAATAAATGGCGCTTTATTTGTTGCGTACTTCAAGTTAGAGCCCTGGGTAATCACTCACGCACCCAAGCTACCTCACTAAGGTTGATTTTAATCATTATTGTATTATGTGAAATAGCACACGACATAAACAAACATCTTCGCACGCAATTTACAATCTGACAGCTGACAGCGATCATTGCTAGCGCCGCTACGTAAGAAATAAAAATCACGAGAACACTGTTACAAGAGTGACCAATTAAGATGAGAAAATCCAGTTATTGGGGCAACGAGGCAAAGTAAAATTCTTCTGGGGACTTATAACCAGAAGAGGTTTACAGAATGCATCAACCTGAGTAAGAACAATGTTCGTATATGAACAGGAATACTTTCAGGTCATTGTAAACTGAAAAGCCTTACTAGGCCTTACCCTAGACAATAAACTTCTATGGAACAAACATGAATTTGAAGTAACCAACAAGGCCAAAAGAGCTCTGATGGTGTGCAGAAACTTTGCAGGGAAAAATTGGGGATGCAACCCAAAAATACTGCTTTGGATGTATACAGCGATAGTGAGACCGATCATCACCTATGCATCAGTAGCATGGAGCAAAAGAACTAATCTGGCCACCGCGAGAATTAACCTCTCGAAAGTGCTATGCATAACGGGGCTATGAGAACCTGCCCAACAGCAGCTATTGAAGTAGTATTGATCTTGCCCCCCTCCACATTGTAGTGGAGGCGTGGCGAAAAGAACCGTACTAAGAATGGTCAAGGAAGGAATGATTAGGCATAGGCCTCAATCTCCTGACGGTGATCAAACCTGGAATATGCCCCGGAATGATATGTTAAAAAAATTTAGCTTTGTGAAAGAATTCACCATAAAGCTAAGTAACAGGAGCGAGTGGATTCATAACACCATCTTGAACTTGAATAGAAATGCTATCAAATGTATACTGATGGCTCCAAAACGGCAGAAGGAACTGGAATAGGAATATATGGCCTAGAACTACAATATTCCGAAAGCTTGGGAAAATACCCAAGTATATTTCAGGCGGAAATACACGCTATTGAAGATGTGTTCAGTTCATTATGGATAGGAACTATCGAAGCAGGAGATTATCATCGTGTCTGATAGTCAAGAGCCATCAAGGCGCGGAACTCATATGAAATCAGCTGCAAGATGGTCTGGAATGCCTAGGGAAACTAAATGAGCTAGGCAAAAGAAATAAAGTAACCCTCCTGTGGGTTCGGGTCCACACAGGAGTGGAAGGAAACGAAATAACGGATAACCTCGCAAAAAAAGGGGCTGGAATGCCTTTCGTAGGGCCTGAACCCTTTTGCGGGTTAAGTAGCAGTACAATACTGAAGAATGAGGTAAAGTAAAATTCATCTGGGAACTAAGGAACGAATAACCAGAAGAGGTTTACAGAATGCATCAACCTGAGTAAGAACAATGTTCGCATATTAACAGGAATACTTTCAGGCCATTGTAGACTGAAAGGAACCTGAGTAAGCTTGGATTGGAAAAAAGATCCTGAATGCAGATTTTGTGGGAACAGGATGAAACATCCATCCAACTCCTCTCAAACTGCGTAGCACTGTGCAACTCGAGGGCATTGCACCTGGGAGCATGTGAAGTCGAAGAGGGAGACTTACCTAGACTGGAGCCGTCTGACATCCTACACTTTCTAAAAGGAATAGGATTGGAAGGCCAGCTGTAAAGCAGCAAGAATAGGGGACACAATAGATCTTTTAGGTCGCAGTGTAACACCAGCCTTCTATTTACATACATACATACAAACTGACAGGATACCTGAGCAAGCTTGGATTCGAAAAGGAATCTGAATGTAGATTTTGTGAGGACAGGATGAAACACCTATCCATCTCCTCTCGAACTGCACTGTGCAAAACTCAAGGGCGTTGCACGTGGGAGCATGTGAAATCAAAGAGGGAGACTTACCTAGACTGGGGCCGTCTGATATCCTATACTTTCTGAAAGGAAATAGGATTGTAAGGCCAGCTCTCGCCGTGTTTAACCTGCATAAATGTCCCCACCAGGCTAGCTGTCTCATTTCTATAAATTTCATCAATGATTTCATGTTTAGCTCCTCTCTTATTTGAGTACTCTTTGCGTGATCTCTGAGTGTGACACCTTTGACTTTTCTTAAGTATTTCATCTCCATGGCTTCCAATATCGATTTCATTCGTTTTGTTAATGCCCACGTCTCAGATCCACACGTTAAGGTGTGGATATTGTGTGATATTTCTTTTTTACCAATAAATTACTCATTACATGATATAGTTCATTACTTTTCTCAATTCTTTGTGTTATATCCGTTTCCCGTCTTCCTGTTTCATCGATGATGACTCCTAAATAACTGAATTGTACTTGCTCTAGTCTGCTCCCGTTTACTTGTATTTTGGTGTTTTGTAGTTCTTTTTCTATTTTGTAGTTCTTTTGCTATTACCATTACTTTGGTTTTCTCAACGTTTATTTTCATTCTGTATTTGGAAAGCACTTCATTCCATTTTGGTAAAATTTTCTGCTGATGTTCCGTTCCCGCCATGATTACAACGTTGTCAGCAAACGCACACTCAGAAATAAGAACATGTTGCATATTTTTATAGCCTACCTGCATTTTGTGAACACTATATTAGCATTTTCTAATAATATCGTCCATAAATACTGTAAACAGCACTGGACTCATTATTCCTCCCTGTCTCAGTCCATCTCTCGTAATAAATTCCTCCGACTTGCAGTTACTACTGATAATATAGTTTCTTGTGTTTCTTCTATACAGGCTATTAATAGTTCTTACTAATGGTTCTGGTTCACACCCCATGTTTTAAGCTTTCCCTTGCCACATCTCGTGGAACTCTGTTAAAAACCTTTTCTAGATCTATAAAGCCTAAGTAGGCTTTTCTGTTGTAATTCACGGCCTTCTCTATAATCTGTTTGATTGTGAAAATGTGATCTTGAACACTTCTTCCCTTCCGAAATCCGCTCTGAGGTTCTGCTATTGTCGTGTCAATTATTGGTCTTAACTTATTTTCCAGGATTTGTTCATATAATTTTAACGGTGTACTAAAAAGGGTTACCCCTCTATAATTATTACACACTTTCTTATCCCCCTTTTTATATATTGGTACTATCTGCCCTATTTCCCAATATGTTGGTATTTGTTCTTCATTCCATACATACAACTAATTAAGTTGTAAACTAAACTAAAACAATAATAAAATAACACATACACAACACACACACACAAACAAAGAAACAACGTGACAGTTGAAATTTGATCGGAATTGTATGAAAGGGACGTTATAACTGAATACATTTGTCCGACCTCATAGCATTAATGCTGGAACTTGACCACTTCGCCAATAAACTCTGAAGTTTAACTCTGTTTAGTGAAAGGCAACGAAGAGACAACACACGAAGCACGATTCTTGGGAGGAAAATGTCTCAACGTTTAAAATTTTTTTTTATTTTTTCGGCACATGAAATAGCAAATAAAATGTGTTTATTTTCGATCGATTGATGAATTTATCAATACAAAAATACCTAATAACCAAGTTTTAATGATTTTTTCCTCGTCCCTTCACCCAAAAACATTCTATTCGTAAGCTCTTATTCCTTATTTCTTTAAAAGTAAAACAAGTAGCTACAATAAGCCAGAAGGGATTAAAAACGTGGCACTTCTAACGTTCTCCCTCGCTCACCCCTGCATTTGATGCCGCAATGGGAAAACTCCTAAGGTTGTCCGCTCTTCCGTGAAAGCGTTAAAATTACTTATTTTCCCGAATTTCACCCACCATTTTTGCTGTTCGAAATTTCCTTTTACGGCTGCATCAAGTGTGCTGTGCGGCAAGCGCGGCCGCAGGCGACAGAACGAAACGTATTTTCCTTAAATTTCCGTCGGAACACTGGATGGTGGGAGAAGGACGGACAACGTGGGAAAAAAAACCTCTGTTCTAAACAAATAAGGCACGAAAAGAGAATAATGTTACTCCTTCTCACTTTACTCGTGATATATATTTCCATCCTTCTTATTCGTCTGGGGGAAAGTACATCGCCTCCATGGATTTTCCAAACCCACTCCACAAATTCCTCAAACGCTCTCCAGTATAAAATGACGGCTTGTTATTACTTTAGGGTTTTAAAGTGGGAGTGTAAGACTAACAAATAGTTAGCGGACAAGATATTTTAAGATGGCTACGATTTTCCGGCCCCACAGTATTGATCTGGTCATGAAGGAGACCCTGGGAGGAGAGGACAAATGAAAAATGTAACAGTCGGTTTAGATTGTCACGTTTCAGTTGGTCGTGGTGAAATAATCATAGGCTACACTTATTTGAGAGCGTGATGTTGAATGTATACTGTAGGTAATTGATTGCGGAAAATTGTTCGTCTGTGGGAATAAAGCGATGAAAGATTGCTACGAGGAATTAATTCTCTGGAAATGTGAAATAACCGCGCGACGTGAATTGTGAAAAAAAGTGAGTGGGTTTCGGTATTTTCACCCATTATGTTGATGATGTGGAAAGTTTCATTGTTAAATTTATTTACGTCAACACTTTTTCTTCGACAAATCCTCATATTTAGTAGTAATTTTATTTTTAACATGAGTAAAAAATTAATTTTGTTTGGTAGTCGTCCATTTTGCAAAGTGTACCTAAAGTACGCTACAAACAGTATGCAAGTGCACTGTAAAAAAAGTTGCAGTAAAATTACATGCAAAATCGTTGGTAACAAAGTTGCCTACAATTTTACAGGTAAATTTGCTTCATAAGGTAAAATTTCTACCATCTAGTAAATTTCACATGCTGATGTGTTTTTCAAAGATTGTACTGTAAAAATCGTATGTAATATTTATATGAACTCTATATTTAACGAACACTGAAGTAATTTTCATATGTATTTTTATAAAGAGAGCAAGCAACTTACCTAATTCTTTTATAGCACCTAATAGGTCATACTGAATCGCTCAACCAGGGATCAAGAATGAACACGCTTACGCGAAACCTACGATTGTTTGTGACGTACATGATATCATTGAGCCAATAATAAGTTCGACAAACGAATAGAATTACCTACGCGCACAGATAAATAATCTAATAACCAATCATATTGCGGCGTATGAATTTCGTATTTTCCATGATATCTATAGTTTTACCCGAAAAATTAAGTAAAAACAAATAAATATAAAAGATCCTTATATTTTTGCAGCAAAATTAATAGTTCACTAGTAAAATTACTTTTAAAGTGCACTAAATATCCCAAAAAATGTCAATTTTACACTTTTAACTAAATTTTGAGAGTAAATACAAAATTGTCCATGTTTTTCCTGTATTTTCCTTTTGAATTTTTGTTACATCTTAAACTTACATGAAAAAAGCTATAAATTTTACCGAAATTTCTTTTTCCATGTTAAATATCCTAGAAAAAAACATATAAAACAAAATTTACATGATTTATTGTGGTAAATTCACAACGTTATTACATGCAATTCTTCTGATTTACCATGGCAAAATTACTGTAATTTTTTAAAGTGTGAAGTTGAGTGGCTGGATTGCTGCAAACTCTTCATTAGTTGGTGTTAGTGGAAGGAAAAGACATTCCTTACCAAAGGAACCGCCCGCTGGGCAGAGATGCAACGCCCATGCCTCTAGCTCTTCATTCGGGCATTTATCATCTATAATAAGGTTATTTAAATACTATTTGAAACATTAGAAAAACCTCCCAAACAGATATAATAATTTCATATTCTTTCTTACACTAAATTTCTTCATTTATTACAAAGCGAAAATAACAGAAATGATTTCGTAAGAGAATTAAATAGCTGCTGTTCGCTGTAGCCCATATTCCTCTTTTTTCTTTCAACCTGTTCGTGCTTTTGACATAATTAAGATGATAGTTACTGAAATGGCCAATAAAACATCAGCAGGTGATAACCAAATTAGCAGTTTTCTATTGAAGCATATCGTCACCTTAATTCTAAAACCTTCTAACTCCAATTGGTACCTATTTTAATAAATTTTATGAAACGACAGAAAATTAAAATCTGCCCTCATAAAACCACGTGTATTTCTAATGTCATGTAATTTGGGAGCATCTAGAGGCATTTATTAAAACTAGTCAATTGAAATTATAAAAAACTAGTTTTTATAATTATATAATTTGCCAAAATAGGTACCAATTGGAGTTGCGAGGTTTTAGAATTAGGGTGACGATATTTTGGATAAACTATCGCGTCATTTAGCTTATTTAGTGATATTTCTTTCGCTGAGAGTCATTTTCCGCCTGTAATGGAACGCCTAGTATGCATTTTATTGTAAATTTTATTTATTATTTACTTCCTTAATAAAAGATATTTGATTTCATTCTACTTTTAAGTATTTTTAGTTCTATTAAGCAGTGCCTGAATGTGTGCGGTGACCTAAACTGCGTCAAGAAAATATATATTATATATAATCAGTAACCTTAATTACCCTATGGGTGTAAAAGTAAATTCTATACACAAACACTTTTATTTCTTATTGTAAATAAAAAGAAAGAATGGTCAGCTCCTTTCTTGTTTTTTACCATTCTTCTTGCTTCATTCCAGGATATTCCTCTTTTTCTCAAACTTTCTTCTACTGTACTATCCCATGTTTTTCTCGGCCTGCCTCTCTTTCGTTTGTATCTTGATCTTGCCAGCCATACTCTTTTCGTCAGTCTTTCCTCTTCCATACGTATCATGTGTCCAAACCATTTCAATTTCTGTCTCTCTATGCTTTCTAAAAATCGACTCTATTCCTAATTCTTCTCTTATCTTCTCATTCCTTATTCTATCACTTCAGGTGACCCCTTTAACCGCTCTTAAATACCTCATCTCCAACGCTTGTATTTTACTCTTAGTTTGATTATTCAAGATCCAACTCTCACAGCCGTACGTCAATATAGGTTTAAATATTGTGTTAAACACCGTTATTTTTGTTTTCTTTGAAATCTCATTCTTCCTTATAAAAGCGTTGTTCATTGCGTAATATAATTTTATCCCACTTTCAATTCTGTTGTTAATTTCTGCTTCCTCTTTACCTTCTTGATGTATATTTATTCCCAGATATTTAAATATTTCTACTTGTTCTATAATATTTCCATCTATATGAATTGTTTTAACAATAAATTGACATAACTTTAGTCTTCTCTGCATTTATCCTCATATTTCCCTTTTTCAAAGCTGTTTCCCAAATATTTAAATTTACTTGCAGATCCTTTATATTCCCCGCGTACACCACCAAATCGTCGGCAAAGGCACTTTTCGCGATTTCCACTATCCTCATGTCTTTATACCCTATTTGTAATTTCTTTGTTTTCTTTTTAATCTCTTTCAAGATGTCATCAAGGACTATACTAAAGAGTGTAGGACTAAGTACTCCCCCTTGTCGCAATCCTTCCTTAGTTAAAAATTCTTCCGACTGCATTGCACCCACTCTGACCTAATTTCTGGTTTTATGATATATACTAGCAATTGCGTTTTTTAATTTGGCTATTTATTGCTGTTTTATCAAGGCTTTTCCATATCAGATCCCTTGGTATACAGTCAAACCCTTCTCTATGTCTATAAAAGCCACATATATGTTATCATTACTTGTATTTTTCTCTAGCAGTTGTTTCAATATGAATATATTATCTTGTACTCCTCTACCCTTCCTGAAACCACACTGTGCCTCTTCAAGTTGTACTTCAGTTGTTACTTTCAATCTACTGCGTCAAGAAAATAATGGACAAATAAAGAAGTTTGACGAGGACAACGCAATGTCCCTGATTAGCGGACAGTCAAGAGCTTGCATTGTAAGAGAGCGGAAGTGCTGTTCGTCTGGAGCACTGGAACTAAAATATTCCTTTCCTCATTTTGCAGTATTACTGTCTTAGTATGTCGATGTGGGTACAAACAATCATGCATTTCGAAATTTTTAATTATGCGGCGTACAGTTTCATAACCAATAGTTTTTTTTTAAATTTTGCTTGGAAAGAATGATTAATTTGTCTGAGAGACTGACGATGATGATAGTGTTTCATTAGGATTTTTTTTTCTTTAAGGGAGAACAACAATAAACAGTAATGCAACTAAAAATAGTTGAAATATTACTTCATTCTGAATAGAAACGATTTAATAGCGAAAGGAAACAAAGAATAATAACCAATTAAACAAACATTGATTCAACTGAAATATGCGGCTCTCATATTACTGAGGAAGTGTTGATTTGATATCGCGCTCAGTCTATCGACCCTACATGTAATTAACAATCTGTATATATGGATATTTTATCCAGAAAACGTGAAAATGCTCTTCACCCACCTCACTTGAATGAATAATTACAGATGTTATGAGCTACTTAATACTGCTTGTGTCATTACTTTCTTGCTTAACTTTTTTGTTACTATAAAACCAAATACACCCTTTTTTTTCTTTTTACCCACAGAATCAGCATCATTAAAAGATGTAATCCTCAACATAGATCCTCAAGTAGTCCAACGAGGTGGCAATTCGACATTAAGCTGCTTCGTACGACTTAGAAGATGCCCAATTGTACACGGTCAAGTGGTACAGAGGCAACAGAGAGTTCTACAGGTACACACCCAGCGAACATCCGAGCACGAAGATTCTCCCCTTCAAGGGCAACATTCCCATCTCCGTAGACGTGAGTACTCGCGCGTCGAATACAACACGTATGCACTATCGATTCTCCGTTCATTCCAGTTGCACGAGTCCAACGAGCACAAAGTAGTCTTGAGAAACGTAGAGTTCCACCTGTCCGGTAATTTCAGTTGCGAAGTGACCACCGAAGGCCCCTTCTTGACCATAGCGGCCAATAATCACATGATTGTCGTCGGTAAGTTGCGGCGAAATAACTTGAGAACATGTTGTTGGAGTTGTCGTCTCGAGTGTACTGGACCTTATTTTACAGTTAAGCCGGATACTTCGCCAGTTTTGTCGACGGAACAGAGTTTCTACGATCCCGGTGATATATTGAAGGCTAACTGTTCCACTGCACCTTCGAGACCGGCCGCTACGATAAGTTTTATACTCAATAACGTGGTGGTGAGTATGTTTAAATCCTTTTTCTTTTGTATTTTTTTTTAATTCTGTAAATAGGATTTTTTTCTGGCATTTAAGCACTTATATTTGATGGTTAAATACGTTATTGTAAGCCATTCTTGGAATAATGATCATACGCAGTCTTGTTGTCGTTTATTGGAGTGATTTAGCATCACTGATACTCCATGAACTATCCGAGCTAGGTCAATGACTGCATTACCGGCTTTATGCTACGGTCGCTTGCGTGTGAGGATTTAGCACAAGCTGAACTCTTTTCACTTAGTCTAAAAAGTGGGTTTATATAGTCGGAGGAGCGCTGATGATGTCTGACAGGCAGAAACTCTTGTTCCTTCGTTTTATTCCCGTTCGTTGCTCTTGCTAGTATGGTGATTCTTATAATACACCATGAGCCCTCTCCTGGTGGCATATTCTGGCATTTTTCCCTGGATTTTTCTGACATCGGCGTTGTTCTCCTGATGTGGAACTTCTTTCTGCAACATCCCTGATTTGTCACTGCGAGGAAACTCGATTTTGAAGTACTCTGGGGTGTGTGCAAGCTGATATACGAGGTATCAGGTCAAAGCACTGTTTAAATTTTTATATAAATGAGTATTTAACATTTCGAACATTTTGAGGTTGCTTTTCATATTTGCAAAAATGAAATTGAAATTTTAATGTATATAAGTTGGTAGACGTGGTTGGTGGTTCTTTCACTTATTATAGCGGGATATTTAAAAGTTATTTTGAGAATTTAGGAATTCAAAATATACTGCATAGTAATTAATATTTGATTTAAACATTCTAAATAAGTATACTCACTTTGGTAAGAGTTCTCATACTCTTTATATGTTTTTGATATAAACTTGTTAATAAATTATACATGTTATTAATAATTGCACTGTTTTATTAATAAAAGCTCATTTGATACATCGAATTATTAAAAATTAAACTATAAATTCAATATTTAACAAAGTAAAGGCATAATAATATACAAGTTAGTTAGATATAGGAGATACCAGTCGTATAGCCCTGCAACGTACTGCTGTGGTTAGACAACCCAATTTGCTGGTGTATTTTGTGTTGCATATTTGCTGGTTATTTATTGGTTGGTTTCTTTGCTAAAACAGCATATTTATTGTGTGCGAAGAGATGCTGTGGTTAGACAACCCAATTTGCTGGAGTATTTTGTGTTGCATATTTGCTGGTTATTTATTGGCGTTTTTTTGCTAAAATAGCATATTTATTTGGCTTTTTCCAACGTGAGGCCCGTTGTTTTTATAATTGTAATCAGTAAAATTAAGAATCCATATTTTAAATATATTGAAAAAGCTAATACAAGTTTTTGTTTGAATCAAAATATTTTATATACATCGCTGAAAGAATGAATCCGGACAAGCCCACCAAAGAACAGGAAGTCTACGTTCCTAAAAACCAGAGTTGGCGGAACCGTTATTAAGTCGGGCCCCACGTTGGGCGCCAAATAAATATGCTGTTTTAGCAAAGAAACCGACCAATAAATAACCAGCAAATATGAAACATAAAATACACCAGCAAATTGGGTTGTCTAACCACAGCAGTACCTATAACTGATAGAAAAATATAAAAACTACTCATTGGTTAGAAAGAGGGGAGATTATCAGTGCGCACGATCTGCAGTGGTGAATTCTAGATATATCAGGTATATTTGTACGTTCAAAGCCATTTAGCGAGGAGGGATTATATTTTTAGAATATCATTAAAATAAATAGTTAAATAGTTAAAATCAGTTTCTGATTCGCCAGTGTTCACAACAAATACCACCTCATCTGTTATCATATCCAATAGGTGCTCCGTTTCCAAATAGTCTTCTACAACTTTATCAACGTGGTTACAAACAGATTCCCATTCTTCACGAGTTATAGAAGCAAATTTGTTTCTAGCTAATGCCTCCACATCGGCTAACTTAAAAGTAACATTTCTTGCAGCGACCCAGTTTTTTACAATAGCCCATATTTTCTCAATAGGGTTTAATTCGGGATGGTACGGTGGCAGCCTTAGAACACTATGCCCATGAGATGCTAGTAACTTATCTAATTTAAATTGTGGCGTTTCATTTTTATTTTTCTTTATTAGTTCATAAAGCTCTGGTTTTGTAAAGCTAGAATCAAAGAATATATTCCTTGCCGTCAACCACTCGATCATTTCAGCCTTTTTTGTTCCAGAAGTTGGGTCATAATGAAGTTTTACATTATGATAAGACGCATTGTCCACTATCAAAACACTTCTAGGTGGAAGATTAGGCACCAATTGTTTTGTCACCCATGTTAAAAAATTTGTCGCATTCATATCATCGTGATAGTCACCTGATTTTGTACCTTTAAGAAAAAAAAAAAAAACAAAGAATTTAATGGTGCTTTCATCTTAGAAATATCATAATTCTTGCTTTTCAGAGCATTTGAGAACAAAAATATTAATGATTACATAATAAACTATAATACATTCAAGGAGTACCATAATATTAGATGAATAACGAAGTTTTCATCCATTAATATAATAACTTCTACATACAATACATTACTAAATACCTGATCGAAACATAAGTAATCCGTTATCTATGAAGCCCATTTTACCACCAGCATGCACCATGATTAAGCGGCTGCCCTTCGAAATAGGTTTCTTCAGTCCTAACAGTGTACCATCTGACCATTCCTTCGGCTGTGTATGGGAACTATGAATGTATGACTCATCCGTAAATACTATTGGTCTATTTTCATGGCCTTGTAGTTGGCGTAGATATTTTATGCGTTTAGCTCGTATATCGTAGCTTTCCATCAATAATTTCCGTTTATCAGAAGTTCTTTGCCACCTGCAAGTGAATAAATATATAAATTTACTGTCATACATTAATTTTCTGTATGAGTACATACTTAAATCCCATCTTTTTTAAAACATTGAGAGAGTGGTCAAACCTCCTTCGAAGGATATACCATTTTCTTGAATTTTTTCATAAATTCCTATAATTAAATAATAATGCTGTTGTATAAACATTAACAGAAAGGAAATTATATTTTTGTATCTCTTATGGTAGGTCGTCTTTTTTCATGTATATGAAAATTATGTACAATAGTACGAATTGTTTGTTTATCTTCAATACGAAGGGTACTTTTTGGACTGGGGCGTGTTCGTTTTTTGCCAGGGCTACTAAAAGAGTAGCTCTCCTGCATCTACATCCTTGGCTTCCTTGACAATACTTCTGTATTAATGTCAGATATTCCCGTTGCTGCAAGTAACCTCTCTTTATAGTGCGACAAAGGTATTATTGGAGCATTATTTGCAGCTTCTTCCTTCATAAATTTTAATACATGCGCAATGATTTCCCTTCCCTGGCTATGAATTATTTTGCCTTTCACGCCAACTTTCTTTGGTGTTGATGCGACTGTTTCAGCCATCATAAGCTTATAACTGATTATAAAAGAGATTCTATAAAAAAAATCTTATGCAATGCAGTCAACTTACCACTATCTATAAACGAAGTATGAGATGTCTTGAAAAAGACACTTATTTATATGAAGTAGGTAACACTAGATAATAATAAATAACACACGGTAAAAAAGCGATCAACTCCCACAAATTCAGAGACAGACACTAATTTGAATTTTGACAGATGCGAAATTGTCGACTGACGACGCCGCTGAATTCAAACACCCCTATAGCTGGCATAATGGACTCATCCGACGACTCCAGCGCCCAAAACGGATATGACGTAATATGTATTTCTTAAATTGTGACTACTCTACTAAGCGAATGGTACTAGTAGCGCCATCTCATGTTCAATATATTCGACAGAGAGTTGCATTAGAGTGATTTAGTTCGTGTTACGAAAATAGAGGGATGTGTACGCCCCCTTAATATTCTTTAATTTTGTGTCATTTCAGATTATTATTTTTTTGTGCGAACGAAAGCGAAAAATCCTTCCTCTCAAATTCATCCAAACATAATCGCGCCCTAAATTTTTATCAGAACCTTAACGAAATTATATTGCTGACATCTAATTTTATGATATTTCTCGGCACTAAAATCTCCTCGAAAAAAAAAAGTCGTCCATTTCCAAAGCTCATAAACCTAGTTATTTCGTCTTATCGATCTCTCACTCTGCCAGCTCGGATTTTCAACCACCGGCCAACTTCCACATAATTTCCATTTCGAAATCATCTCCTTTCGAGCCGCTTAATTTAGGATACTTTTTTTACATTTCATTCCTTATCGCCTTCCTGTTGAAAACGATCCTGGAATATATATATTTTTTCTTTTTTGCCTTCAACCGGAACGCTTGATTTTTATATTCCCTTTTTTATACCTCGAAGAAGCGGAATTATACTTAACTTATTAATTTTTAATAAGTTCTATACGCTCTGTCCTCGACTGTACCTTCATCCCACTCAATCTAGTCTGCTGCAATGGGATCGTTTCGCTTTACTCAGGAGGAAGGGTGTGAGGGGTAAGGTAAAACGTTCTTTTTATCTCCAATTCGTTTTTATTAAAATCTAACCCCCACCCCCGCTGCCTTCCTTAGAAGAAAAATTGATAAGGCACACGAGCTAAATTAAGGAAGGATGAGAAAAAAAGGAGTAGAACAGAAGGAGGACGCCCCAGCAAACAATGTATCTAAATAAGTGGGATGGGATGGCGGATTCCTGTTCCGATATTATTAAAATTTTATAATAAAGCGATGGCATTCGTTTATTTTGGTATAGGCGAAGCGAGGTAGGGTAATGACACAAAGACAGAACTGAAATTGGCGGAAAATTGCGAAAAAAAAGGAGCTAATAACAGGACTTTGTTGTGCTGTTGTCAGGTAAAAATTGTATAGGTTTGATATTAAATAAAACAAAAGAAATTTCATTTTATGAAACGACTGTGTATTTCAAATATTTCCGTAATCAAATCGAAAAGTATTTTTCATTACTTTGTTATTTACAAAACAGGGAAAAATGCCGTTTGATATATACTAGTTTCATTTTATTAAAAAACATATAATTGACAAAAGATTCAATTACCCCAAAATGAAATATTTTATAAAATCAATTCCATTACTGTTGCAATTTTTTTTATAGGTAGAAATGAGAATGATATCAAAGCAATATATCAACCAAAAATTCCTATCTCCAATTTCTATAGATACAAAAATTTATTTGCTCTATTGTCAAATGCTTTCAAATTAACGATTGATAAAAATGGAATTGAATGCATCCACTGATCCAAACACAATTATTTTATAGCGAAAAAACTAGGTATAGGCTGTTCCCAAACATAGTGATTATTAGAGTGGCCAACTTTCGTCTGTTTGCCAGTTCAGTACTAACAATAGTTTATAAACAGGGTGTATCAAATAAAAAAGTAAATTTTGCTTGGGTGTTAACTACACGACATATAAAGCACAAACCCACCGAAACCGGATTTCATCATTAAAGAATAAAAAAAAAGTAAATTTAGAGCCAAAAATTCTTTAGTCCGGGCCTGATGCAAGAAAACGTCATGTTAAGCACCCGCTAAACGTGGTATTATGTATAAATTCATTGCACTCATTAGGATTATTCTTAATGGTATGCCGTAAGTTCATTTAACGTCATTCTGAATAAATAAAGGCCCTTGTAAAAATAGCAAAACTGAGGTATTTTAAATTTCTTCTTTTTATGAAATAAACATTCCTTTTTTGTTAAGAGCATTCTACGAAAGTCTACAAAGTATTATTTTTAATATCCTGATAAGACGTTCGAGTTTCACCGGATATGCGACTTCAGTAGTTACAAAAAACGTAAATATTTTTCTTTTGCTTTGTCGAATCGAGAGTTAGTTGTTAATAAACAGTACCACATGAACCTGAGTTATTTCTTTTGGATTTATTTAATCATATAAAGCAAAATGAATTGAATCGAATTACAGAGAAATAAATGTAGATACAGAAAATTTGCAAACACGCCTTTTTACTATGATGTCGCGCGAAAATAAATCTATACATTCCCGCGCTTTTGCCGATGCATAAAGCTTCGATTTTCTTTATATGAAATCATGATGGTTCTGAAAAGGATCGTTTTTTCGAGACGGGATGAATTTAAATAAAATGTTCGAAGTGGCTTGCACTCCAAGCGGCGATCCACACAAAACTAACAGCCGTAATGGCTGAATGATAGTGGTATGTGGGGGTATACTCGGGACCGCATTTAGGTTGGGCACAGGTGCGGCTCTAGCCCACGGCATTTATAAAATATTTTTTTCTCGTTAATGCTTACAGATAGACCCTTTGTGCATTAAGACTTTTTGATGTATATGATTGCAGCTGCTACATATTATTATATTTACGTCTATATCTGATACACCCTGTATGTGACATTAACGTTTAACACAAATATACAGTACTGTGTCGGAAAACAGCAAAATTATTTATTTATTAAACTATAAATATTATATATAAGCGCCTTACCTTATTTAAGTAGCAGAAATGGTTATAGGATTGCTGAAAAGTTTCTAGCATTAAGTGTTTCAAGATTTTTCTCACTAAACCGTTTTCGTCGCGATGATAACACATGCTTATATTTTGAAAAAAAATCGCTTTGATCATCTACTGATGTAACACACGCATAATTAAAATAATCTTTATATGTAGATAACGGATCAGATGCACCACCACCAATCTGTAGTCCGATTTATGCCAACACAATCCCTCTTATGTTGTATCGTTTACGTTATTAATAACGTGTACGTTATCAACAAATATAACTTATTTACGTTATTTCAGTCTGAAGTGGTATGCTGTATCCGATAAGTGTACGTTATAAAATAACATGCTTGTTATTTACAGTACGTTATGTGGAATAAAATAACGCCATACCATCTCTTGCAGTTATACGAATAACAGCAACGTTATGAACAAAAGTGAGGTTAAAGTTTACTGAATTGTCAATGGAAATGATTTCAAGAATTTGTTGGATTTTGTTGGTTTATTAGAGCAACTTTTAACTGTTAATGATAACACTAATTGTGAAATAGGCAATCAAAAGGTACATTACATAAAAAGATTGTGTGTTTTTGTAGGAATAATTCTGTAATTGAAATAGACCTGGATCTGACTTGCAAAATCATTTGAACAACTTCTTAACATTTTCATAAAATTATTTACAGGTAGATTACTAAAACACGGTGCTCACATAATAAATACAACCATTCATAGAGCGATAAAGACAAACACTAATAGCACTTAAAAGTAGAATATCTGTTCAGTCATGGAAGTACTATATTTTCAGAGTATATTGGTTAAGGATTTAACTATATTTACACACACAGTGGTTACCAGAAGTGTGTGCGACAAAATTTTTAGGTGGTTGTAGAACAACCTGCGGTAAGCCGAATAATTGCGGAAGTAAATAATGGTCTATTAAATATAAGGCACTTGCAAGTCAAATTACTGAAAATTCAAGAAAGAATGATTGAACAAAGATATGGAACTTCACGTAAAAGTATTTGCAACATCTGCTATAAATATATATGTTTGTATTATTCTACAAACTTGTTTTTAATAAACACAAAGCTTTTTATTATTCATATTAATTTTGACTATGTAGGGATACTAGCATTTAAAAGGGAGGTGATGTATATATGGTTATGTTTGCCTCTGCGCCTCCAGTCGAATTAAGTGTTCAAATCACGTTAGTTGTTTCTCTATACTGCTTTGGATCGGTTTTAAATCTGTTCTTACTACCTCGTTTCCAACTCTGTCTCTTTTTGTGTTGCCTCGCAAGATCATAATAAAGAAAAACACTTCACTTACTAATTTTAACCGGGTTTTACTTCACAGCACCGACCGTACATTCAACTTAACCTAACACACATCTTCTATGTGACTGTTCGCGTTAAAAGTAATGTTAATTCATCATACTGAATTGGCAGTAATTAGAATTTTCTCTGGTAATTAATTTATTAATAATATCTTTGATAGCGTTTCATTACAACAAATATTTCGGGTTTCTTTAGTTTTGACATTTTTATCATATGGTCAAAGAAATGCTCCACTGGCGCACTATAGATATCACCACCAGAATTTTCTATTGTTGTGCACTTGTAGTGGTAACAGAGTACACCGAGTAAGGACAAGAGAGGAGTTATAGCGGTCCAAATTTCTAAACCTAACTTCACACAAACAACAGTTTCCCAAAATGGCAGTTTGTTATTGTTTACGTTCGTATCTACACAAATTAGTTTACTCATCCGTTTAATCTATATGATTTACTTGTTTTATTTATTTATTTTACGTATTTTATTAGTTTTGAATTACCCCTGCAGTTTTAAAAACATTTAATGAACTATGATATTCTCGTGTAAAAGGTAAGATCGGTGGCCAGTGGCCATAACATTTACATACTTTCTCATATATTATATTGTTAGGTTTAAGTGAAATAACTCAAATAATCGTGAAAGAAGACACGAATGGGTACGATGTTGTAGTGCCAGTCACTCTCGCAAGATAAATTTTGATGCTAACGATGGTCGCAGTTTCTTGGGATTTCCGAATGAATCTAATATATATGACACGACAAGAATTAAGAAAGTACATGAATAAGAAGAACTATTAGAGATTCCTAGGTCACATTAAATCAATTTATTTGTTAGATACACATTTTAAGCTAGATTGCTATTTATCGCAGTAACTAACTTAATTCATTTTATGTTCACTTTTTAAAATAATGTGATTTTGGTTTGTACTGCATTCTACTAGTATAAATTTTAATCACATTTATTCACATTATAAACAATTCGATATTATATAGTCTACGTCTGAACGCTATCCACTTGTGCACCCCTGGACATTATTGTTGACACACCAGTGCAGGGTCGGATGTTAGAAATGAAGTAGTCGAATAGAAAGGAACAATCTTTGTATCGCACAGAACGATATAGTCTATAACTCTTGAACCCTAATTAAAAGTTTATTGTGTATTCGGTCAGAATTTGAAAGTCTCTTCCACCGATTGCTGTTGCATTTTTATTAATTTATTTGAGAAAGAACCACAACATATTTATTCCTGGAAGAATCTTTTACACTATAAAAATATAAACAAAGATTTATTTCACAAAAAGGAAATGATATGAACATAATTATCGTAAAACACTTGCATATATATGTATCACTTAATCAAACATTATTTTACTGGAATCGTGTTTTCTATTACTATAAACTGTTCATAAATATTTGAAACAAAATCAGAATAAAAACGCATAAATTTGTGTATTTTTTAATTCTATTTTTCTTACTTCTTTAAAATATAAATTATTCTACCACGTTTGAAAATTCCCGGCAACAGCTTTACAAAATGACAGCTGGGCTTGAAGGTCATTCAAAACGGACCACTCAAGAACAATGGATTTTTACGAACATGTCCTTACTGTAATACACTGTGTTGGTAATATATTTCCGTAAGAGAATATTTGTGGTGTCATCTATAGTACGCCAGCGGAACATTTCTTTGACCATATGTACACCTACTGATACAATATTTGATATTTTATTTATTCCTTGGGTAACCGAAGTTTGATTTTGTAGATGGCGCTCGTTTGGATATTTTTTTGGCGTGAAATAATCAATATTTATAAGTAATAAAGCGGAATTTAATTCTTTTAATATTTTAATCTTTATGTTCGCTTCTCAAGTGAATTTGTATAAATAGTTTCTTCAAAATGTCATTGTCACCGATTGTGTCTGAGATATCTAAATTCATTGGAAAGAAACATCAAAATTAGTGACAAACCTACATATATCTCAAAAACGATTAGAAATAGGAATACAAAATATTAATACAAAACTCATCACAAATTATGCGAGCAATACACTGGGCCCATAAAAGTTGATATCGACATCCTGTATACCAAGTTCGATGAGTCAGCCTGTATTTCATGTTTCGGCAGTTATTCAACCATATACTTTAACATTAATCTTTGTTAGAAAACGTTTTGTATTATCTTGTATTTATCTGTAGAATCATTTGTATTCATTTTTGTTGTACATTCTTTCCTGAAGGGTATATATAACATACATTATCTATAAAGATTCCAATTTTCCAGAAAAAATGCCGGCACACATGTATAAGATATTACAACTCCCTTGATGCTTTAAACATTGTTTGCTATAGCTTTTATGTATCGCTTCTTTTTCTTTACATATTTACCCGAGTTTTTTGATTTAATTTCCTGCGTCTTTCATGCCTTCGCGTCGCGCAAAAAAAAGCACAAGGGAAGATGTGGCCGGAAAGAGGAAACATATATATATTCCCTCTTATTATTTTAATCGAATTCCTTTTGCCATTCCTTCATTCTTCCGTATTTCCTCCTGCTTCTATTCACTGTCCTCACAATAGAAATTTTAATCCGTCAGCGACGAATATCTGGAAGATATTAATATTTGATTGGGCCATTGCTTCCGAAGAGAAACAATTCTTTTTTTTACCGTTCAAAGCGATCGTATCTACGAGAGAAAACTCGAAAAGAATTGCCATTAATATTTTGATAGAACATTTTTTCCCGCCAGGCATCCTCCTATAGGGCTGTATATAACCAATTCCTTGTTGTGATGTCACTTTTCGTTATTTATATGCCTTTTCACGCAGGTTTACCCTTTCCATTGTGCGACACCGCGTATATCATGAGATTGTCACGCGGGAATCTGCGAGACTTCTCAAAATACTAGACTAGAACATTACGAAATTGTATCTACTCTAAAGCTTTCGTATTCTCAGATTCTCTCAAGTTCTTTCCTTCGCTTCTAGGAATTCCAATTTCGCCTCGCTCTTAAGAGGATTCTCACTAAAGGCGGAACGAATAAGAATGTTACTTACGAATCGGTATATATCCTATTCTAGCGGGTACAATGGCGAGTATAATGCCATATCCGCTGTCGCAACAACTAGCCAGGAGATCATAACCTCACTGGTTTAAAGCGGAATGTCAGAAACGGCGGAATTTACAGCAATATCTACGGACTAAGTGTATATACCAGGGCGAATAATGAGGTCTGGGAAAGAGAATGAAATCGTTGCTTCAATATTCAAATCAGGCGGATTTTTCTTGTACCTTTTGGAATTTATATTGTCGTTCTTATAATAAAATTTTAATGGTCTAGTTTACTAATTAAATTTCTTGTCTCTCTTTTCGTGTTAGTAGATGCAAATTTTGACAGTGACCGGCATAAATACTGCAACATATGGAAAATTTTTTTATTGTTGAAATATACTAAAACTTTTTTTAGGGGATAGGTTGTGCATGTCTAGAAATCCCAAAATTCATTTTGACACACGTCACGTGACCACTAATATGGCGGTAAATTTAAAAAATACGCCGTGAATCTGCAAAAAGTGAGGTTGCATGACATGATATCCAAAAAAGTTGTTTGAAAAAGTTGCTTAGAATTCAATTTTGAGGCCACATGCAAATTTTTGTAAACATATTAAAAAAAAAATAAAAATCACAATTTTTCAATTGAATTACATATTTCCATTTTCTTTGCTCTTAGCAGCTCAACTGTAGTACTATTTCCAAATATGGTTAATACTCAAACAGTTTTGTCAATTTTTGCATAATTAACATAGCGAAAACTGGAAAGTACGATTTCAGTGTGACAATTATTGTTGCAAGGGACTGTATCTAGTAGCAATATTTTTTAAATTTACCGCCATACATAGTAGTCAAGTGACGTGTGTCAAAATAAATTTTGGGGTTTCTAGCCATGCATAACCTATTCCCCCACAAAAGTTTTAGCATATTGTAACAATAAAAAAATTTCCCATATGTTACAATATTTATGCCGGTTACTGTATATGCGGCGTAATTATCTCTGCCCCAATTAATACAAGATTGATTAAGTATATTGTTTCTTTAGTTGCACTTCTATTGTGGAAGACTGTGGTATATTTGACCCACCCTTTGTACGTGCAGTTTAAAAATTAAATATATGCAATTCTGAAGGAAATACGCTAGTATTTATATTTAAGTAGATATGTATTCCCGAGATAATAAATTACTGCAGGCTGAGCTAAACTGATTTAAAATTTTGTAAAATTAATAAAATGGAGGAGAGAGGCGCGGGAGAAGGGGGAATTGGCCTATGATTGGCCTCACCACTGATGTCGCTGCATGATTATTTCGGGATTATCAACCTCTCCATCCATACATCGTTAATAAGAAATCCACTGATCTTGTTTCCGCCATAGTGTTTTTTCACTTCTACTTTCCTTAAACTGGTTTAATAGTCTCTGAATAACGGCTGATTTATGATGGTGTAACGGAACGGGTTTTCTTACTTGGAAACTTTTGGGGGATGGTCAGCCCAAATTCAATCGAGCATGACCTAGCCTCGTTTACAGGTAACCCCTCCTGCCCTTTTGACCGGCGACCCACTGCTGGGAAACAAACTTTTTGTTCGGTAGCGAATGGTTTCAGTAATTTTAGCCAAAGATGTTTCCCAACTGTGTTTTCCACCGTCAGTCGAAGCAGGGCCGTTAGTTAGCCTAATGATTGTCGACTTACAGTTCTCGTCGGCTCTCTTACGAAATGGTCTTCCTCTTCGGGTCTTTACTAAGGGTTCAAACTGATCTTCTTTAAAAATGACGGAATAATAGAACGACTTTCTTTTTTTTTACAATTATATATTGAATATTTAAGACATTGGAAATCTAACAAACATTAGAATCTAACAAACTACACAATTGAATAAAATAACAAGTGAACAAAGAGAAACAAAACACAAATTTTGTCTTATTGAATATTTTAAAATTTTATTCTATTGTTTAACATAAGCTCAATTAATTTTTTTTTACTACAATAATAATTTATTGAGGGAGAGAGAGAGAGAGAGAGAGAGAGCGAACGAGTTACGGTTTTCACTTAATTGCTTTGGTTAGTTTTAAGCAGAAATTTTGAACATCTTACCGGCCAATGTGGGAAAAAATTCTTCTCGTAATCCAAATTTTAAGGCACAAAACTTACACAACACTCACAAAGATTTAAGCCAAGAAAAGGGGGGTAATTTTCATGAATTTTATCACAAAACAAAACACCTCTCGAGGAAAGCTTGTGCTTCCTGTTCTCGAATTTAAGCGTATTTTGATTGCAAAAACTAAGATGAGAAGTTTTAATTTTAAGATTTGGAAACGCCCGATACGAAGGGGACGCGTGCTTTTACTTTAGTGTAACGAAGACCACGGATTAATTAATTGAAAACAGCAATGTTAAGGGTTTTTATAAACTTTGATTGTGCCAGTATTGAGACAATAACATACAAAGTAATACCATATTATTTTAATTACGCGAGTCTTTAAACGAAAATAGATTATTGTTTCCTGTTAGGTACGCTACTTAGCAAATGCTATAAACTACGTATTAATAAAATGAATTTAAATTCTCGCATTATACAGAATGGAATTTCGAATTCTTACAATGCTATCTTTCAGTAAATCTTTGAGTATATACTCGAAAAGCCTATAACCAATTTTGATCACATTCTCCAAGTCTAATAATCATATCTGTACTTCAATCAATTTTTTTGTTAAATCTTTATTTTAGCCAAGCAATGCAACAATGATAATCACATAATAACGATCTAGAGTTCCACAAAAAAAAGACAACAAATATAGCAAAAACGGACTTTGCAGGCTAATCTGGCATTTGTAAATACCATAAGTATGTAGATACATTAGAACCTTTATTTAAAAACCACCAAATGGTGCAAAAAATGCGATATAATTACTTAAAGTTCTTATTTGACTAGTTTTATTTTTCTTTTACATCTTGTATAAGATGGCAAGCTATTATAATTGAATTATAAAGTATGATCTATCATTACATTTCATTCTAAATTTCGCTTGCGTAACTTAAATACTTTTTAGTTATTTGAAACATGAAAATTAAGTTAGATTTTCACAAAATTCAAAGTATTTAAAAAACCTTAATGTGTATGTAGTATAAATCTTATTAAAACAGGCTCATTTTGATCAGAAAATCCAAAAATGCAATTAATATACACTTAATTTATGAAAATACTGAATAATTACAAATCATTTCAACCCCTAAAAGGTACTGCACGAGACTACCTATTCTAAGTACTATACGGATTCCATAATAATTGTTGATGTTTAGAATGACTCCTACAAAATAGTTCGCGCCGAAATAAGTTAGTCTTTCATAATATTTCCTTAAAAATTATGCTCATCATAGTTCTGCTTTATTTGTAATGAAGTGTAGACGCGTGTCGAATCGTTTCGGAAATTAATATTTGGGAATGTTTACGAATGATTCAATGCAACAGTACAGCAAAACAACGAGTATGAGATTGGGGTGAATGATTGAAGGGAATAAGAAAGAGTAAAATAAGAACAGAAGTAAGTAATAACAAATACGTGCTAATTGAAAATGTTTGCTACCTCCATCCTAAGCTTGGCCAATTCACTACGAAACACAGTGTATACACAGAGGACGGTACATTTCTAATATTTAATTAATATTGTATAAAATAGCATGTAAAAGTGACCTTTTTGCACCCAAAGGGGTTATTTAGAGCACGAATGAAGCGAGTGCTGTGTATTTCGCGTATATTAAAGTACTTGCTTCGCTCCTGCTCTAAACCTTCCGTTTAAAAGCTAATTTTAGGTACTGTTTCATGAATAACTATTTACGTCACTCAATTTGACTTAAATGATATTTAGTATACATATTTTTTAAATATAAAATATTAAACTTCTAAAATAATAATCTTTATGGGTGCAACCCAGTGTAGATATAACCTTTTAAAAAGCATATGTCCATTCTGATATTCAAAATTATTCCTCGAAGTATATAGAAAAAGATTCCATCCCTCTTCGGTACTAAAGAATCCGAAGGATCAAAAGATTCTAAGCCCCCATTCCCCCTTTTAACCCCGAACATTTTTCCGCTTGCGCTATCCCGGAACTTATTTCCTTTCCCTCAAAATACCCCCCGAGTCTATCATGAGAGAATGCCGAGGATTTCGGATTATTTTACGCCGATAATAATTTGATCTTTTAGTAGAATTTGGATACCCGAGAAGAAAATGGGAGAAAAGGTAGGATATCTCGTCGGGTAGTGGATGGTTGCCGGATAAATACGTTTTCCACTATATTCCAGTATTTATTTATTTGTGTATCTTTGTGTCTGCGATGCGTAGGGTTAGGAAAGTATCTATACCGAAAAAGCCCTGGGAACGCAGAACAAACCCCGGATAAATCCGGTATTCCGGAGTGAACTCTTGGGATGGTATAGTAATATCGGGTCGGCCGCTTTTTATGTGTTATATGTATTTCTTTTTTTTGCGAAATCTCTGTTTGCGTAGGACGGTATAAAAATAACAAGAGTGAGATATAAAAGGATTTAATTCATTTCCATTTGTACTGTAGATGCGGTGTCATAATAAAATCTGGGACAGAATTCTTGAGATTGTTATATTTTTAAGAAATTTCCAGACACGACAGCTGCCATTTTCGTGATGCCATTTTCCAATTTAGATTTCAATATTTTTTTTTCTAAAGAAAACTGGAAATTTGTTTCGTAAAATAAGGTCTACTTCTTTTGGATAAAATTCTCCAGCGGTGGAACGAATATTTTTTTTTCATTTAATGTCAAATAATGATGGCCAACAAAGCATCTGGATGGATACATTATAATATAATAATATTAACAGGAAAGCAATTCTGTTTTGTCTCAATAATACAATTTTGTTGTTTAACACAACAAAAATAATTATTTTGAAATAACAGATAACATTTGTTCATTAGCAAGCAATATTGTTCTTATTGCTGATATCTCGACCTCATCTTATCCAAACCACACACAAAAAAGAATTGCTATTTGAAGGCGTTTGAATGTAGGAATACTTCCTTTGGGATACATGATTTTTCAATCATTGATGAGGAACAGTTGTGACATCGAGTTACAACCACAAAACAAATTGCTTTCATAATCTGGGGAAGAATGGGGTCTGAATATAGACCTTTCATATTGTAAAGATGTACAGGGGGTTAACATCCCAGTCAAGCAAAAATTATTTCTGTAAAATTTCAAATTGTTTGGTTAAAGAGAGACGGGGATAAAAAATAAAGTAGTTTGGAGGTTAATTGTTTCTGTCAACTCCCTTATCAGCTGTACGGAACTGAAATTTGCACAGGTCATCACCTTTATAAATTGCAACTTTCGTATGGACTTTCAATTCGATACCAACGGGAGTAATTTTCAGTAGTTTATCCTGTTTCTCTATCTATCGATTCATTAGTAAGCAGCTGGAAAGGTGTTTCGATAAATGGGTTGTTACATGTATAAGTGGTTGCTAGAATGCAACAAAGCAATCAAAATGCCATAATAACATTTAGTAAAGTTTGGAAAACAAAGTATTTACATTAATTTATTAAATTATAAGAAATATAAAAAATATGCCGGGCATAGAGAAATGTATATACCGGGTGTCCAGCCTAAGATGCAACGGTCCATAGCCGATTTATTATTGTTTTTTTGGAAAAAAGTTTCAAATAAATGTTGCCTCGAATCATATTTTACACATTTTAAAATTAGTTTCAGTAATGGCGACTTCCGGTTGTACCGAAGTAGATACTAACTTATTATTTTAAATGGAACACCCTGTATATTATTGTATTTTTGGATTCCTTGTTAAATTTAAATAACAATACGTTAGGCATACATTGGGGTTAAGTTGTACCGTTTCCGAATTACATGACGTTTTTAGAAAAAAAATGACGTTTGCAATGTCTGCGGTGTTTGGAAATATCTCCGAAAATACGAAAGTTAGAAAGATGCGGTTTTCAGTTTTCGCTTAATCATGAAACAGCACACGTCTTTTATTTTAAAATTGTTTCGTTTAAATTACAGAATTATTAAATAGGACTCTGTAATTTTCGAACTTTAAAATTATGGATAACTTGATTTTTTTAAACTGAATGGTATAGCAATTTTTACATAAATGGATGTAAAATTCAATTTTCTTTCGATTTTATACGAGTTTCATTGTGTCTATCTCCAAAGATTTTGGAGATATTCGCGATTTTTCAGTTTTTCATGATAGATACGTATTGCGAAAGCGATGGCTGGCCACCTTCCCCTCGCATTTCACCAGGTTTGGGACTGTCTGCAGTAATACTGGCATGCTTAAAAAGTGGCCAACAGAACACAATCGGACCACCAGAAACAAACAAAACTTGAAATTAAAAAAAATGTAGAATTTACTGAAGCGCGTTGGAAATGAACATAGCAAAGATAAAAGAAAACATAACATTACTGGTATATCTATAAATCAGAACATTTTTCGAACTACATTACTCTGTCCAATAAATGGCGTACATACACATCGAGCGTCTTGCTCGCAACAGGTTACACTCTAAATGTTAGTGCCATCATTATACAGAGAATTTGTACAACACTATTACATTAAATGTTCAAAATGCGATCCGTTTTAGGCGCAACATAATTGAAATCGCTTTTGCAAACACTTTTGAACATTTCTGAGCATTTCTGGTGTGATTTCTTGAAACACTTTTAAAATACGATGGCACATATCATCAGGTGTTGTTGATAGCGTCTCATAAACTTCATTTTTCATGAAACCCCGTAAAAAGGAATCGCAGCTTGTAAGATCTGGCGATCTCGGAGGCCATCTGTCATCTGTCCTCCACGCCCAATCCAGCGGTCTGAAAAAGACACATCCAAAAACTGACGAACTTCGACAGTATTGGGAGATGGAGCACCATCGTGTTGGAACCACATCAGCTGGCGAGTAGCTAACGGAATATTTTCTGACAGAACGCCCAAATTATTCTGAAGAAATTCCATATAAACCCTACCCATCAGGCATTGGTTATGAAAGAACAGGCCTATGATATGTTGTCCAATCATACCTGCCCACACGTTCACTGACCTTCTGTACTGACTATGTGCTGCAATAAATCGATGGGGATTTTGTGTGTCATAAGAACGACAATTGTGACGATTCGCAAATCCATTTTTGTGGAAGGTAGCTTCGTTTGAAAACATCACTATCTCGAAAAAGTTCGCAATGTTGTGTTTTTTTTTTTTTTTAATTTCAAGTTTTGTTGGTTTCCAGTGGTCTTATTGTATTCTTTTGGCCACTTTCTAAGCATGCCAGTATTACTGCAGCCAGTCCCAAGCCTGGTGAAATGCGAGGGGAAGGTGGCCGGCGCTTCGCAATACGTATCTATCATGAAAAACTGAAAAATCGCGAATATCTCCAAACCTTTAGAGATAGACACAATGATACTCGTATAAATCGAAAGAAAATCAAATTTACATCCATTATGTAAAAATTGCTATACCATTCAATTAAAAAAATCTAGTTATCCATGATTTTAGAGTTCGAAAATTACAGAGCCCTATTTAATAATTCTGTAATTTAAACGAAACAATTTTAAAATAAAAGACTTGTGCTGTTTCATGATTAAGCGAAAACTGAAAACCGCATCTTTCTAACTTTCGTATTTCCGGAGATATTTCCAAACACCGCAGACATTGCGAATGTCATTTTTTTCGAAAAAGTCATGTAATTCGGAAACGGTACAATTAGCCCCAATGTATGCCTAACGTATTGTTATTTAAATTAACAAGGAATCCAAAAATACAATAATATACAGGTGTTCCATTTAAAATAATAAAGTTAGTATCTACTTCCGGTACAACCGAAGTCCGCCATTACTGAAATAATTTAAAATGTGTAAAATATGATTCGAGGCAACATTTATTTGAAACTTTTTTCCAAAAAAAACAATAATAAATCGGCTATGGACCGTTGCATCTTAGGCTGGACACCCGGTATGTAAGATAAGTACACATATTTAAGGATTTTTATTTCATCTAAATTCGAACATTAGTCCTTACATTTACTCTGCTATCGTTCGAAAAAGCTCTCATTATATCCGTTGGAAAGACGTAAGCCAACTTTTCTCGTTAACATATAATGATAGCATACTAATTTCCTAAAGTTTCGAAATTCACCCATCACCACTTAAGCAAAATTTCTTTAAATATCTTCACGTTGATATCCAATCAAAACCCTCCATAACACTCAAAATATAATATTCGAGTACTAGGGGACCCTCTTCCCGTTAAGTATCTACTCCAGACGACACCACCACTTACCGGATTCGTTATACGGGCTATTTCTTTCCCAGAAACAATTACGCTCAACGGTAATGAGCGGCGGTAACTCACTTTTTTCCCTCACCCTCTCTCTCCTCCCGCACACCGAAAAAGTCGCTTAAGCGAACAGAGGACCGTATGGGAAAGTTACGCGTCGAGATTGTGATCTGCGCGCCCTCTAGGCTTGTCGCCGCGAAGTCTGGAAGGAGCGTTTCGTAACAGGCGACTGACGTCTCGCCTCTAAAGAAAAAAAAACCAAATTATTTCGGCAAATTGCTCCGCGCTCCCGCACAGCAGATGGGGTAATAAAAGGGGGCGGGGTTAATTTTTGCCCCGGCAAATTATCTGATAGGTCCCGGCGCGTGTGGTCGCGAAGGGATTTTTTTTTTCCACTTCTTTTGGCGAATTTTTTTATGGTATCTCATCTTCGGGAGATATATTTTGATTAAAATCGTTAAAATTCGAGGTTAATTTGCGTTTAGTTTTATTGGGGGGTGATAAAATAAAAGAAAAATTCTGGGAAAATTAGGAGATTATATTAAGGGTGATTTGTGGGAATATTTCTCCCTATTTGTGAGGGTTATTAAATGCTCCAATGGTAATTCGATGTTGCCAAGGGATATTAACAAAGCAGTTAGCTAATAGTGGATAGCACCCACTGAAGGTTTAAAATATAAATAGTTAGACATATGTATGATTATAAGTTGGATATTTTCGGTAACATTCTAAGCCTGCTAAATCGCCCGTTTTTTGAAAGCTGGAGTGTCCTAAGAATAATACTATCCTTCGCTCTTTAACTTAACTCGAAAACTATAAAAGATATCAAAAAAATATAGAACCAAGCAAGATTTGAACTCTCTACTTTTAAATATTGCGAAAATATTTTCCTATAATGAAACAACCCCTACTCTCACAATTAGGGGTTGTAGAATTTGATATATATTGTAATGTAATGTAATATTAGCTTTGGAATTCATTATGTATTTACTTATTATAGGATTTTAGTATTTGCATAAATTTAACATTAATTTTGTTCATAAAATAATATGAATTCTATATTTTAAGTTTATGCAAATACTAAAATCCTATAATAAGTAAATATATAATGAATTCCAAATCTAATATAACATTACATTACAATATATATTGCTATGATTTGTTTGATGATAACAATATACAATGTGTGTATAAATTGTCGCAAAAGCTACACGTAGCGACATACTTCCTTCGTTTCTGAATCGAAAATCTAAATGGTAAAATATGGTACTATGCTTCATGCGTCTTCAGGAGCCACTTGAAAGTAACATACATTTGGCAACACTGTAGTCGCATACTACCATAATGGTAGTTACAAATACCTTGTCAAAATTGACAGACCAGAATATACAATGACAAATTAGATAACACAAATGATACATAGGGAAAAGCAATAAGAAAGCTTTATTAAAACAGAATTAGTAGTTTTGATTTTTCGAACGCATCTCTTGTAATAAATTAGCGACACTATTACCTACGCATATGTTCAAATTGATATCCGTCTGTTTGTAAACACATTTGCAATCTACGAGGTAGTGTCTGTATACTTGTTCAAGCCTTTCCGGTGTAATTTCTAATACTGCGCGTTTATTCGTCTTATAACTTCGTCAGCGTCTTGTGGAGGTGTTGCGTAACTTTCACCCTTATGAACCCCAAACAAAAAAAGTCTAAAGGATTTAGGTCGGGAGACCTTACGAGCCATAAGATAGGACCACCGCGACCAATCCCACTGTTAGGGAAGTGTTTCATCCCAACATCTCTCACATTACGAGAAAAATGTGCGCGGAGCTCATCATGCATGTAAAACATGTTAGAGGCTATATTCAATGGCATCTCGTCAATAACTTGTTCTAATACATTTAAATACCGTTGGCATCAAGTCGATTTGGCAGATAGATTGGCCCAACGACACGGTGATTATTACACAAGCCGAACATTAACTGAAAACTTTCTTTGGTGACGTATTCCAGAACGCATAAGGATTTTCATCTGCCCAATGGGTGAAAATTATGGGTATTGAGTACACCATCTCTAGTAAACATGGACTCGTCGGTCCAAGAACACACTCTTAAAAAGTCGCCATTTCTTGAATCCTATTTAAGATACTATGACGAAAGTTTATAACGGTGTATGTTTTATCGTTTCATAGAGCGGCTGCACCTTATTATATGGTATGGAATAAAGAAGGTTTTCACGTAGAACCAAATGAACGGTCTTATTGCTGCGGATATTGAATGTGGGCGCCAACTGTCGAGTACTGACGGAGGGATCTTCATGCACTGAGTCTAGAATTTCCTCTTTCAGTTGTAATGTACGCCGTTGTCTAGGTCGACCAGCGTGGCATTTCTTTTCTTAAACGAACCAGTTTCACATAGACGTTGGTCCAGCCGTCGAAATACGTTTCCAGTAGGATGTCTCCGTTTGGAAAAACGTACGCGATATTCCTGTTCTGCATGTTAGCATTTCCATTACAAAAACCGTATACCGTATACATATCGGCATATTCATTAAATGTAAAACAATTGTAAATAACAACAATAATAGAGAACGATAAAAACACTGAAACGAAGACTAATCAGAGAATACGAGTAATCACAAAAAAGAGCAGAGCTTGCATAAAATTGAACACTTCAGATTAATGTCAAAATTTGACAGTAATGGTATTGATTGAAATCAAATTAGAATACAAAGTCATTGTCCTACAATGTTGCCAAATGATGTTTTCATGAGAGGGATGCTTATGAGAAATGTTGAAACAGGCTCTAAAATAAAAAAACTGTTTACGAAAAAAGAGGAATAAGAAATCGTACTAAATTCAAAATTGCAGCTATCTATACCGACAAATAACGAACACAAACGCTTATTAAGGAACTAAAAAACCGAACTTCAAGAACCTCGTGAAGACTTGTGAAGTATAATACAATATTTTACCATTTAGATTTTCGATTCAGAAACGAACGAAGTATGTCGCTACGTGTAGCTTTTGCGACAATTTATACACACGTTATATATATACATATACACTATATGAATAGCACAAAGTTTTATTGTATGTATGTTGCTATTTTTAAGGGTTAAATTACAAGAGACCCGAAACGTTACCAAGGGGAAAAGATTGACAACAATAAAGAACCCTTATTCTGCTAAATTTTCTAATAGTAATTTTATTTCATCCCTCTAAATATATATAATAATCTTGCTTTCTTGGCCAAATAGGGTTTATAGTTTTAAATAAAATTCTTGAGTGTAGTAGCCATATGTTTAATTCTTCTTAATTAAAATTTACATTGTTCCCTAACGTTTCGAACGGAAATCCGTCTTTTTCAAAGATATAAATAGTTATTTTGCAATTAGTTTACTTTTCCATAGCCTTCTTATCACATAATTTTATACAATTAAAATTATTTTTAACTAAGTCGCAGATTGCACTATTTTGAAAACAACAAGTATATACAAAACAACATATTATAATTGTTAATTAATTTAAAAGTGTTAGTTTAGTAAATATTCGGAATTTCGGGACCGAGTGTAAACCTCGCACAAGATAAATAAATAAAGAAATTGATTATCGGATATATTTGTCAAATTAATTGCAATAATGAGTTTGGCAAGAAAACAGGGCTACCCTGAAGACGGAAGCAGACGAACTGCCCAAACGTCGGATCATCAAAATCCTACAAACGATGGAAATAGCCTAAACAACAACTCAAGTATTCATCCATCCTCAACAATCTCTCGTCATGAGATATTAAAATTGTCGTCGAACTACAACTGAACTGAAAGTTGCGAATGAAATTAACGGACTTCTCTGAGGCAGTTTGCAGCTCTTGCGTAGACAATCGCTATCGACGATGGAAATAGCCTAAACAACGTATTCATCAATCAAGTATTCATCCATCGTCAACAATCTCTCGTCATGAGATATTAAAATTGTCGTCGAACTACAACTGAACTGAAAGTTGCGAATGAAATTAACAGACTTTTCTGAGACAGTTTACAGCCCATGCGAAGACAATCGCTATCGATGTCTGTCAGAAGATTTCAATTTGAAACCATTCACTAGCCAACCTCCGTAAGGGACTGACGTGTCTCGAGTTATTTTATAATATTTTAACGGCTATTTTGATAAAATCCTATTTATTCCAAATTCCAATCTAAAAATGATGGTTAATTGTTAAACAAAGTTTATCACATTAATTTTACCCACATAATTGTTGGGTGAACTTTCTCCAATGACGTTTATTTTTCCCGAGATATGTTCCTGTTTTGCTTGTTTGGATGTTTGCCAATTTGTTCCTTTCCGAAGGTATTCTGCGTCGATATCAACCTAAAAATAAACGCATTATTTTAATTCTAATCTAAATTTTAATATACTTGTAAGAAATTTTATTTGTGCATAACCGCGCGCCAACCAGTTTGCGAGCACAGGTGGAAAACTTTTATAAGATAACAGTTCTAATTTTATTAGTTAGTGTGTATTTACGGCACGAATCAAATACCCAGTAATTTTTACCATCAAATGTTGCACATACTGATTTACCCGTCATTTAAGCATAGAATTACACGGATAAACGTCTCGAAAACGCGGGTATTTTAATATTTAAATTAAACCTATTTATTTTCTTTGTTGAATGTATATTGCAGAACTAGGAATTACTAATTAAAAAACGCATTTGTTACTAACTAAGCGGAACTCATTTGACTTACCTGAGATATTTACTTTCTTATCTGCGTTGTTTTGCACGGCTATTTATTTAGAACTATTTAGCAGTGGCGGCTCGTGAGTTATGAAAGAGGGTGAGCACAAAATAAGAACTTGCCCATTGTTTGTATGTACATAAAATCCATTCCCCTTTTTTTCATGCTGGAAAAATAGGAGAATGGATAGAAAGAAATAATATCCAACAGTATATAGAAATAATATCCAACAGTTTGTATATTTCCGTCAAAACTTTTTTTAGGTGGTTGTCTGTTACGAACACTAAAAGTGGCAAAACACTACCTACACCTACGTCACACATGTCATCGCGCTTATAAATTACTGAAAATTTACTTTTCAATTTTACGCTGTCCAACATAGGATAATATTTCACAGTTTTTTATACACATAATTAACCGACGTAAAATATGACGATTTTTTTCCACATCTTCGTTGTACTTAATTTTATGTCGCAAATAAGCACTGTCTAACTATTTACTTTGCCCAGAAAATTAAAATCCATGCATGCATTCATGTGAGAATCGAAATTTTCGTGTTTCCTTGCCCTCTCTGCGATATGCTTTCAATTATTCAACCTTGTTATTTCCACGCACTAACCTTTTCTTAAAATTAAGCAGATAAAAAAATAAGTTTAATTTGTTAGTGAACATCGCACATCCACTCATTATTTTTCATATATATTTTTATTGAATACTCTATTGTAAGTTCGAGAGCGGTTTTTTTTTTAAGATTTTGCACTCAGTTAACTTCCATATCATTAATAATAAACGTCACTTCAAGCCTTTGAAATCGGACATGCACGGTACGCGTTGAAAACGATGCAGTCACAATGAATGCAAGACGTTAACTAGGGACACGAAATTGCGTGCCCCAAAGCGACCATATAAGCGCATATGGCGAAGATAAACGGAGCCGTCCGATTCATACTCGAAATAGGTAATGGAAATAGTGCCCAGAAGATAGTTTTGGGGCGTTCGCAATATGCGCTAGTGTCTGTGCTGGCGAAGATAAACTTTGATAACATCGTTTATAAAAATACGTAAAAATAATAAAATAAAATAATGCACTAAATTACACGCGAATTTCTTTCTGTGTTTTATCTTGGTGGTTGGGTGGGCAGGTGTCCTTGTGCCCTTTAGTATCAGCCGCCACTGCTATTTAGTAAATAAAACCACTGTTTGCACTTATGTTTTCTTTATCGTAAAAAGCCGGTCATTATTTATGTACCAGAGCCCGATGCACACTATTTCACTTAAACTAAGTACTTTTGAATATCAGAATAGAGGACAGTTGCGCAACAGTCCACCATAGCGTCCGGAGTGGTACTGAATTATAAAAGGGCATACTATCTATTCGTAATATTTTTAATGCTAGCGCGACCTCTAGATTGTTGCAGTCACAAATTCTCACCCCGCATGCCATCTGGCGTTTGAGAGGGCATACTCAGGATTAAAAATTAATAAAATAGATGACATTACGATGTTTAAAAATTGGATTTTACTAATTTAATTAAAGCATTATATTTAAAAAAAATATTCTTTTTTTATTCAGGTTGTATTGCATTAGTGAAAATAGCTTTGTTTGTGAAGGTGAAATCAAATTATCAAATATATTTTTTCCTCAGGAAGGAACAGACAATTTTATTACAACCAAAGAGGGGTTTTGAATATTCCCGACGCCCATGCACAAAACTCATAAATAAATTTCCGCCCGGCGAGTGAAAATTTCGTAGGGCCACGTCACGGGGGACCACGCCACAAGAACCTGACCTGGTTCCCTATCAAAGGGGATGAAAATTTCAGATGCGACCGCCGTAGCACGTCCGAAACGCTTTTTCCGCCACTTCCCGTTCGACTAGCACACGTCACGGTTTACTCAGCGCGCCGTATAAATTAGATTTTTTGCACGCCCACAACACTTTTGGCTGCATCGACGGAATCCCGGCAGCACCGATTTATGGCCGTCGAAGATTCTGTCGTCTCCAAGGTATATGATGCCGTTTCCTACCCGCGTTGCCGACTGTATCAGGGCAAATAAGGTGTTCCAGTTGAGATCTCGACGTATTTCCGGTCGATTGGTCGATAGAGAATCCTTTATTGCTAGGCAACCCAGCGCTATTGCTCCGAAAAGGAGTGTATTATGATTGGTTAGAGCGTCGTGAAATTGCTTTCGTGATCGTAGATAGTGGCCAATAAAATTTAGAACAAATCTAATCTGTGATATTGTAAGGTGATTTTGTCGGTGTATCGTCATTTCAGAAGGGAAAAGTTTATGTTCGCTTTTCGGTATTTGAAATATTGAAACGATTGGTGGTTTCGTTCGAACACTGTTTCGACGTCAATGCTGATAAAGAAAGGAATATTTGGTAGAAATGTACACTATAATTAACAGCTTCTTGCGGGTTTCGCCGTGTGTCAAAACTTTCGCTCGACGTTTCGCTGTTCATACTGACAGCTTCTTCAATATAATCGAACTGATTCTCCATGGTCGACATCTTTACTTATATCGCCCCTGGTGCATCCAACCGTTGTTAGTTTCCGCTCCATTGACCGTGACGGTTCGTAGTAGGCTCTTCCACGTGTTGCTAAGGTGGTACCCTTCTTCTCTGTTAACGGTTTTTCTTTTCTATTTCTATGGCTTCCCTGATGAGTCTTTTCCCGTAGTTCTTGGTGGTAGTTATTACTTTTACATTCTTGAAATATCCATTTTGTGTTCGGTGTCGTGCATGTGTTCTGCCAACGCTGATTGCTCGGTGCTTCTTAATCTTGCGTCCCTCTCGTGTTCTTTTATTCTTATGTCGATGGCTCTTCTGTTTTGTCCGACGTAGCACTGTCCGCATTGGCATGTTATCTTGTAGATACCTTCTGTGCGCCCCTTGGGGTATCTTTCTTTGCGGTCGGTAGATACTGCTGGATGACGTTGCAGTCCAAAGCGTACTTGAAGTTACGTTTCTTTTCGGTAACTCCTGCTATGTAAGGTAAACACGGCATCCTCTTCGTGGTTCTGTAGTTGTCTTCAGTGTCGTCTTCTTCTAGTGGTCTCTTATGTCGATGCAGTGTACATTCTTTTTAGTGCTTTCTCCAAATGTAACTTTTCACTGGTAAGATGTTGCTCGTCACTGATGGTTTCGGCTCTGGTAGCAATGTTTGTATTAATGTCTTCTTCTGCATCGGATGATGGTGAGATTTTGCATGCAGATATTTATCGGTGTGCGTCTTCTTTCTAAATACTGCGTGCTGTAGCATCTCCTTTGTGTTTCTTAACCATGACATCCAGGAAAGGGAGATTTTCATTTGTTCTTTCCCCATGGTAAACTTGATGCTGGGTGCTGTAAGTTTATGCGTTCAAGAACTGTTGTAGTTTTTCTTCTCCGTGTTGCCATATTACAAAAGTATGTCGACATATCGCAGCAACAACTTGGGTTTCATATCGCTGGAACTTAGGGTCTTCTTCAAAATGCTTCCATAACAAAGTTGGCTATTAAGGTGATAAAGGGCTTCCCATTGCTGTTTCGTTCTTCTGCTCGTAGTATTTCCTTTATACAAAAAGTATGTCGTGGATAAGCACAGTTTACATAATTCAATGATGTTTTCTTGTGTCCAAGTTCTGGAAAGTAAGCAGTGCGTCCTCGTGGGTATGTTAGTGAATAGCGATATAATGTCGAAACTTACTAAATGTTGTAGGTTCAGTCTTTAGCGTAGACAGAATATCCACGAAATGTTTCAAATTCTTCCATACGTTGCAGTTTGTCGGTATATGGCTTTAAGTAAGGTTAGCTAAATATTTCGACAAATCGTAGGTCGGTGATCCAATGTTGCTTACAATCGGTCTTAATGCACTCTTCTTTATGTATTTTTGGTATTCCATACAGCCCTGGGTGGTCCAGCGGCTCTTCGGTAAGCAATCTGTTCTGCATCTCTTAGGTATCGATGAAATCTTTATGCTCTCCTTACTGTTTTTGTGATCTTCTCCGTTGGATTTTTCTTATTTCTTGTAGGTGTTCTCGACAAGTAGGTTCATTCATCTTTTTTCAGGTATCTTTTTATTGTAGTATGTTGCTCCTTTGTCTGCTTGAGGATACGAAGTCTTCTTCAGCTTCCAAATTTGTAAGTGTGCCTCTGGATAGGTTGCAGTGTTAGAAAGTAACTGTTGAAAATTATGGTGTGGGCGTTAATTTTGCGTAGTCAATATTTAGTGTTGATTTTACAAACTTGCCGACGGTTTGACTACGTGTGTTTTATAGAAGAGATTACTGAATTTCCTGTAATTCTTTGTTCAGATATGAGGATTTCTATTTTCTGACATTCAGAAGCGTCAACCA